>JADWOT020000003.1:13354981-13433890 GCA_036345935.2 Taenia hydatigena
AATGAAGTCCGGTAAAATTACGTAAGTGCGTAATGTAAGTGTAAAACACAATTACTCATTCACAAATGTTACTTTGACTTGTAAAATTTCATGGCATCGGTTTTGTCAAGTGGATTTAACACCCTTACTATTTTAAGCATGAAAGCTAAAGCTAGCTCTGATTGACCACAAAGTGATGACTAAGTCATAAAGTGCTAAGATGAAACACGAGTTTTTAGAGAAAAATTATAGCTTTATTGACAAAGCCCAATCAGGCATTGTAATTGGCTGGGGAAGGCATTTAAGCATGTAATTTTGGTCCTTGGTAGAAGAAGGAATCCTATTTTCCCTCTTTAATTCGATTTAATTTCGCAAGTAAGGATAGATGGAAGAATGTGAAAGGGAGTAGCAAAAGTAACACGATGCGAATCTGTTTGCAAAAGTCTTCCTAAATATGGACGTCAACGATCTGAACGGTCTTGTGGACTTCATAGATGGTAATTAGACGCACAACGTGCGAACCTGTTCTCCGCATAGGTGTGGAGAATGCTTGAGGTGGTGCTGCACCTCTACACGATATAGCACCTTCAAGTCAGTAAGTCCCTATAATACATTGCAACAAACAAGCATTGACTTTTTTCGTGGGCATAAAGTGATGAGATAGCAACCGAACTTCTACAACAAAAATGTAATCAAATTTTCTAGGCCACCTACAGGACTTGTTCGTTTTTGATAGCATAATAAACATCACGTGGTTAAATCTCGATTCACTGTTTCTGCAATTCCTCCTTCGAATGACAACTGGACCAGAAAAGCAATGGATTCGCAAGATTGGCACTTTCCGATTGCACCTTAATAAAACCAGTAGGCGTTTATTTTTACCATCATCATCTTACATGCAGTAGTACTTGGCATTCGGTATGGCATAGATATTCTGCCTCCTTCCCATTATCCACCTTTCTATTTTTTCCTCTGTCAGCCTGACTATTCATTTGCATGCACAACTATCTTTCGACCTATAAGTCCCTTTAATTTACCAACCAACTGCCTTCGCTACTCATTAAGGGAATTTAGGGGCAAATGTCTTACCGTTTCCACCAGCCAGTCAAGAGTGGTCCCAATATGTCGATTTCCACTTAGAAGTCAAATGGGTACTAAGTCTTGGGATGCATTGATTGCAATTTCTGCGGCGCTAAATGCTTTGCTGTACCAAAGACCTATACAGTGTGAATAAAATTAATTACCTCGTGTTTAAACCCGCTGTTACCAATGAAAATAGAGCACGAGTCATCCATGCGACGTTCACTCTGTTGGACCTATCTTTGTTCAAATGCACCCGATTCTACTCTGAGTTAACCAGGTTTGATCAAACGTAACTGACTAAATCTCAATTAAACTTAGTTAAAACAACATGTGTGTTTCGCGTCACCCTCTTCTCTACACATATGGAATTGGAGTGAGTAGGCAGCGATACAGCAAAGCCAAGGCCGGTCATTTGAACCTTTTCTTGCCCATAGTGCAGGAGTAACTAATATGATGCTAAAAATTAAGACTACCTTTGTCCGACCCGCCTTATGTGCTCAGAATCAAACACATTAAAATTTCATCCAATTCGATGCGTTATAGGTAGGCTAATCTAAACTGTACCTTAAGGTTATTCTCCAGGCTTTCTATACAAAAGAGCTGGTCCAAAAGACAACTATACTCTCGGTTAAAACCCTTTTATTTCCTTAAAATTGATCACAATCGCATACCTGAGGCTACTGAAATACTTTACTAACTTAAAAGATAAGTAGCTGTTTCCCCTGCCCAAGGGGTGTAACAAAGTATTTCTCTGACTACCATGCATTAAGTGGCAGATTCAAGCTGTTCATTTGATTGATAATGTAATCCACGTCATTTTTAGACTGCAGATGGAGTTATTGAGCGCTCTAAGGTGGCCAAATGACCAGCTCAATGCATCCATGCATAAATCTATCCATCTGTATAAGGTACAGGTCATCATTGTCTCCATAACGGCCTTAGACGTTTGACACCAGTAAAATCTACCCTTCAAAATGGCGACCTCAAGGCTCACTTTGGAGGTCCTCTGTGTTTCATCTTTAAAGGTTTTTTTTTTCACTTTTAGACCTTGCGTGAGTATTTGAATGATTTGAGGCGTATATTTCTAAATTTCTCTTTCCTTTCTACTTTTGTAATTGTCTTGACAAAATGACCACTTCTAAAGTCCATAATTCACAGTGTCGACGAAAAATTTTCATTAGGAAATGACAGAACTGCTAAGACGCATTCATTTCAGGTCATTTTTGGGGGCCCGAGTCGTGGTTTACAAGTTAAGGAGTCTGTTTATTTGCGTTATCGACTGCTATGTTCACTGGCTGGCCTCGGCCAGTAAAAGAGCATAAGAGGGTGTAAGTAAATATAATGTAATAATGCAAAATATACTACCACATACACCGTGGCTTCGTTTAGCTTTCGATGCTTTACTATACTCTCCATTCCAAAAGTGCTTACGTTGTTTTATGTTGCCCAGCTTGGTCCATCATAGCATCGGCGCCAAAAATCCCTTTACGTAGTGTTCTATAAAGAGTCTATCGTAGTGATTTGATGATCCCAACTATAAAAGGTAGCCTAACCAGTAAGAAGTGCAAGTGCATTTTTATCTTTCATTTCGAATCCGGGTAGCGTGGTATCATAGCAGGTTCCTTCGTTGCTTCTTTGTTATTATTCAATTTCGGTTTGCGAATTTTCCTTCTACTTCTACTTTTCAATCCGTTACTGGTGATGCGCAATTCGCTCCACCGCAATCTATCGCACCCCAATTTAATGATCATTATGGTTATTCACTATTAATGTTAGTGGGTTGGTGATATACTAAAGTGAATGACAACAGCGGAGTCTTATTCTCATCAAACTTTACTCGAAATGCATCAGTGCCTTTAAAATTAGTCCAGTCAATGCTCGTTTAGAAAAAACACTTCGTGCTTTGCTGGTATAGTGTCAAAACTGACAAAATTATTTTTGTACCTACTTGAATAAAACCTTCCGATTTGCCTTCGCTTGTCATCAGCATAAGCCGTTGGGTCGGAAGTAAATTTAGCCTGGACCTACTGGTGCTGCGAAATGATCTCGGGTAGTTTTCGTCGTAAAGATAAGTTTACCACTCCAAAACCTCCACCAATAGTCCCCATGTTCCCCGTCATGTTTTCTGGTTTGCCAACCTTCCTATACAATGCAGACTTAGTCGCAAAGAAACCTGTCTATCACATGGACTTAGGATCACCTTTATAAGGGAGAAAGCCCAGAAGCTTGCCAGAGAGATGCACAAAAAATGGCATTAAATGGAATGGGATATACATTCTGAATCAACTACGCGATCGGTGATCCATAGATATTCGCCTATATTTAGATCAGAATCCAAAGCCAAGTGCGGCGCAAGCAATAATCCAGAAGTCTTCATTCATCAATTAGCTCTTCAAATAATTGAATTTTTGTATCTGCTTCGTTTGCTCAGTAACAAACACGCACGAGGAAAGATTGGCAACAGTTTTCTTCCTTTACATCTTGCCTAAATGTCAGAAGAATAAACACTTGATTGTGTCGCAAAGGGACAAAAATGTCCTTCCTTTTCATATTTCAGAGTTGGGTCGAGCTTATTGAATTCTCATTCCTTCCAAAATTTGGCGTGGCACAGAGACGAGTTCGCAACTTGTCTATGTACCGTTGAGAATAACAAGGCATGGTTTTCACCCTTACTTGTGTCGCTACAATGCAAGCATGCCTCGGAAAAAGTAAGTGAATGCGATTGTTTTCTTTTACGATAGAACACTGTTACATATCAGGTTGCGTGGGTAGACAGCTAGGTTAATGGATTGCACTTGCCAGCTTAAATAGATCCCCATTCGAGCTGTTGCATTCCGTTTCTCCACATGTACCGCAAACAGGTTGGTCTACTTTGTTTCTTCGTCAGCGTGGTCATTGCATGTGTGTCCAAGGACGAAGAAGTTGGCATCGAGTTGTCTCCAATTGGCACCTCAACAGGTAACACTACATCAAATGATTGCCTTCAACTTTGTATAAAAGTATCATGGCAAGTTTTCCTTCTTTTATGAAGACAAGTGTCCAGAAGTGATCGACGTAGCCGAGGGAATGCCACAAATCGCAAATCACTTGGTGAGAAAAGCTTGCACAAGCGTGATTTTTGCACTGAATGGCTTGAGGCGGAAAGCGAAGGGAGAATGTAGAAAGACATCTTTGCAATCTCAGTGCTACGCCTCAAAGAACTCCTCCACCAAATTCGAGTGTTCTGTCATAGCGCGTTATGTAAACTTCGATTGCGCTAGTCATACAGGTCCACTTTCCGCGTAAGGTTCACATTTTCCTTTTGTTTTGATTCTTCTCTCCCAAATTATGTCATGTTTGGCATTGGTGGTAAGCATTTACTCAAAACGTTCAGTTCTATTGCCATAACTTCCACTGCAGAGCAGAAGCAAAGCTGGTCAATGATCACTACATAAACCAAGTGGATATGGACATCGTGGTGGAGCAACAGGAGGAGACAATCATTCGTCTCACTGATGTGACGTCATTCAAAGCCGATATGAGTTCGATGAGGGGTATACCTGGACTCACTGAAACAGCACTTCAAAAAGCCATATTTGCTGGTTTGAAAGCAGCTGCTGGAAGAATATCGTGCAGCTTGACATGATGCATGTAGAAGCTAGTATGCGTTAATAAAGCTTGGGAAATGGGCAAATATTGTCTTTCACTTCCTACGCACAATTTGTGAGTGGTAAGCGTAGATAATTAAAATTGGCTTCAAACTTGTCTTTGAGTCATCATCGACCGCTTTCTTTTAATAAACTACATAGCCTTATTTTATAAATACCCACAGTACAAAAAATCTGTATGTTTGCGCTCTGCTTGCTCGATGTGGTAAGGGGTGCATTTAATCCTCCAACGATGGAGGCGCCTGACTTCAAAGAAGGATTGGCAACGCTTGCTTGCTGTACATATGACAGTCTGAAGGTATAATTGCCTTTATAGTAGCAACCAAGCACTTATAGCTGATCCCTCCATACAAATTAAGCTTTTGTGAGCATTCATGAGGATGCGTGCTGAATGGTGCTAACTGGTTTTTTTAATCCATATATTTGGAATCAGGATTTAATCCATATATTTGGAATCAGGAAATCAGTGCAACACCCTTCTAAAACATTAAGTGAAGCAACTAAGACTTCTTACAAATACCCCAAATGAATTGATGTTAATGCGCGGAAATGCAAAAAAACACTCAAAACTTGCATATGAAGAAGGAAGTCATCCTATACTTAACGAAACACTTCCACCTCAGATTACTCATCACGTGCGTATCTGCTTTTCATTTCCGCGTGCCTCGCATAGAGTTGTCTTTATATGGTACGGTTTGATTACTGTGCTTTAACTTCTAGGCTCTCATTTTCCCGTAAGCAGTTTTCTGAATTGGACTATATTAATAAAAATTTTCATTTATCGCCTTCTCTTTGCAATTAACCTTATGGTCTGTGTAAATGTAAAAATGATGGGGCGCCATACGCTGTTATCAAAAGTCAAGTAACCGCAATAGAGCCAAGCAGCCGTCAATGCTCGGATTAAATTTTTTATTAATGTTTGAATGTGAGCAGAATACAGGATGTCAAGTAACATTCTTATTCATCGCATTTATTTGGGAATTACTCTGGGATATTAATGCTTTCCACCACTTAACAATGAAATTTTCATTAGTGTTAAAGCAAATCTTAGCAAAGAGCATGTTGTGAATATGATCACTATCCTGCAATTCATTGAAGATCACCTCCGACATCAGGTCGTCAAGATAGGTGCTACTGAGCTCTGATGCATATCGCTCTGATACTGTTCACCACAGACCCAAGCACCAGCTATTGTGATAGAGAAGAAGGCAGCGATAATGTGTCTTAGTATTGCAGAATCTCTAACTGTTTTGGTGTTACATGTACTTAACTTCCTGCCTCCATGTGCATGGACGCCAACCCACATGACTGGCTGACAACGTTCACAATAACCTCTATGCGTAGTGCCCACTCTAGCATCAATTAGCTTGAGATGCTTAGTTTCCTACACAGCCTCGTATGCTTCAGCTTGTGCTCCTTCACATCTACTTCCTTAACCACCTCATCCCTCAACCAATTTCCCTCATTCGAAGTCGCATCAGCAGACGCATGTCTGGGAATTAATATGCTACTTTTCGAGAGTTTTTATCATTTCACAAATCTTCAGCTTTACTTTCTCACCTGCACTAACATCATAGCAAAAACTTCTAAGTGATGCGATGATCATTGTCCGCCGAACAGCGATGCCTTGGGTCACTCGAAATTGACGACATTTCCAAGGTGTTACGTTGGCGGGCACGTTTATACATTTGCATTTGACTGTAATATGCAAAGGGGCCACGAATTTTACTCACCCGATTCATTTGCGGCCTCTTCGGTATTGTTATTCCAAACGCAAATTTGTTTTGCGATATCTCTGTCCATCTCTCTGCAACTTCGTCATTGAAATCCATCAAGTCGTAAGAACGCCTTGGCGCACTACCTTGTACTTCGGCGGTAAAAGCTGCTCTCGTCTCCTCTTTGGTGAAGGTATTCGTATTTCGGGTAGTGTAAGATTTTGCAAGGTAAGCAATATGTCCTGTTAATCACAATCATTGGTTGTTATTGTCAAATCTGACGGCGTCTTTTCGAAGAGACACTTTGAATTAATCGCTGTAGTCGGGCACATCGTCTTCTTCTCGATTTCTTTTACTTCACTTTAGCGTGATTCGGACTGCGAAAATTGCTGCTTGGGAGCGGCTACCCTATCCTTAAAGCTGCTATCAACCATTACTTCAAAAAGCGAATAATAAGCAGACTTTTATCAAAGCGGCTTAAAGCCAATATATTAAATGGTGTGATCAGCTTATTCACAGATGCCGCAAACCTAGCCTTGCGAAACGGAGTAAGCAGTCCACAAATATGCTTTTAATCAGAGAATGTTGTTTGCTCTAGATTGGTGCAAGCGGAATATTGGGAATGTAAGAATCATAGTTAATGACATTACGTAGATTCGTGCGCTAAGTTGAACATATTTTAAAAACGCACCCAACAATGGGCTTATACCGTGTGCATTTGGCTAAAATACGCCGTAAATTGATGTTATGCCAGATCTATCGCTAAGCTTTTCATTACCAATTGCATTTCGGTCACATACATTTCTAACTCGTATCTCTCTGTAATGTATGCTAGCTTGCAGGCATTGAACTTGGACATAGCACCATCATTCCATTTGTCGATCATCTACCCCAACTAACTGATACGGCAAGAATGAAAGGATAGATGCGGAAAAGATAGATAAATTAGTAAGTGTAAGGTATGCATCTATAGTTGGAGAGCAGAACTGATTGTTGCCTTTGCATTCTATATTCTTTATCAGCACTCTTCCGAAAGCTTTATCTCACTGCCTGAGCACTCGAGTAACTCACCTTGTTAGTTCGTAACCACTTGAAACAAATTCGGATACTTTCTTTACGTGCCTTTAACTTGACTCCATTCGGGCACACACGCAGTCGTCTCTAAGCATACTGTTTTTAGAATAGCCATTTAAAGACTTTTGCATACAAACGTCGGACTAATAAAGGGAACAGATGGGCTTCAAAACAATTAAATCCGAAGTCAATAATAGGTTCTACTAATCTTCGATTGATAGAGATGTTCTTTCAGAAGCTTGACATTACAGAGGAATGATCGTTTGATCATTGATCAACCACTCAATTTAAAAAAAAACTTTATCCTTGCCAGTCTTACGGTCATGTAAGTGAGTCAGCGTTGCTTACAATCATATGTAAAAGTGAATATATTGAGGAGCGCGAAGTAAATTTACAGAGCATCTTCTATGTCTCATCCTAAATTACTTGAAATGGTCACAATTTTAAGTTCCGTTACCAGTTACTGCTCCTCCGGCCGTAATTTTTCCAGCATTCTTGCCGCATTTCTCCACGCTTAATACTTTTGCGCTCTTTACTTAATATTTCTGCTGAAATGACGCCTGCTTTGTAAAAATTTTTGAATAATCGAATGATACTGCATTTGCGGTGCTCCAAGCAACGATGTTGTACGACTGCATTGATGGTGTGCTGGTTGATTGTCTTAATGCTATTAATGGCCAGTGCGTTATTAATGATGTTGGCTGATCGTGAGCGTGGTTTTGGGTCGTTTTACTTTTCCGTCTTGTAGACAATCAAACAATTCTCTCCATGTCACCTGTCATCTGACCCAACACCATGCGGTTTAAGAGCTTCTGGTGCTTTCTTTTCCACACTCTTCTGCTCTTGTATGAGAGCTTGATTGCCTTGCATAGGGCAGGTGTATCGGCAAAGATTGCAGCGATAGGTCATACTTACACGTGCATGCGTGCGAATAAGGGCAAAAACGTGCATCCAGTTATGCGGTTTTGCCTTCATGGAGGACATCCCATTTTGCTTCCGGTTACCTACTCCTAGTCGCTTTTGGCGCATAGCTATACAAAAGACAAGTAGGTTGATGGGCCAAAAACTTAACTTACTAATATAGTTTAGTGGCGAAACCTGCCAACTGAACGCAGATGCGACGATTTGCGCGATTAAGCGTCAAGTCGAATCCTTGTTCCTCCAATAACTATGGGATGATTCGCTTCTGGTCCAATAGAGGTGTTTTTTTTGGGTTTCCACTTTCTGCCCCTCTTTTCAAATGCTTATAAAATACGCCATACACAATTAATGAATTTAGTTTCGGACACTTTACAAATTGATTGAACTTATTGCGTGGGAAATTAAAAGTAGAGTTTAAAGAGCAGAACCATTTATCGAATGATACGATGTTTCGTGGGGTCCGAGACCGGGTATTGAATCGTAAATTAGCTCCGACTAATGCGCCAAATCATCTTGGCGATTAATGGATGGCGTTTGGGATGGTGACCGCGAGCATAAAAGCTAGAGTTTGTGTAAAATTTCCGATACATGCTTTGTAAAACGTTTACCTTCCCTAAAATCATCGCTAGGTTGAGTAGGTAAGATCTGCGCCCCGTACAGATTCGTTTGATGTTGCCGTTCATGGCAGTCAATACGCTCTCCGCCGTGAAATCAACAGCGCCTACTTGAATACGCCGATGAACTTCCCTGCCTTTTCGCTAAGTAGGGTTGGTAAAGGTTGAGAGCAAATGTGTCTGGTGATATGTTAATGAGCAAAAATAATCGAAATGACGCCAATCGGTACGCGCTCCGTTGAGTGCAATGAATGAGATCGACAACTACAGTGACTCGAAACTTGGAGCAGCACCTGTACCTTTTTGGGTTCCGCACGTGCTATCCACATTATGTATGATTAGACAACCGGTAGTGACTCTAGTTCCTAAAAATGAGACCAAGACATTCATGCGTGGGAATATGGAGAACCAGACAGTAGCCTTTCTCCAATTCGCCCTAAACTAGCTTTAATCAAATTTCTCTATCATCATGGCGACCAGTACTGATAGCCAAAGTCAAAGCTTCTTTATCATCTGACAAAGTACGTCTGGAAAAGCATCCAAGTATGCAAATATGGATAGGGTAAGTACTTCTCATGCCATCACCAAACACGGTTACTCAGACGCTGCACGCTCATGTGACCATCCACGAGACTCGGAAGTTCCGATCGTTTGCTTTGATCGTAGACACAGTTAGCATCTATGCATGTTTGCACTGCAACTACCCGCGCATTCTGCCTTTTTTTTACAAATCTCTTTTCTTCATTCACCACACGGAGTCCCGTTACCCAATTTACTAACCAATCCATTGTATTTTGCATGAGGGCATTTTATTTCAATTTAGACGTAAAGAAAAGCAAAGAAATAACTCCTGATTCAATGGCTTTGCAAATGATTAACAGCGAATCAAACATTCTCTCTTTAAAATAGCAAAAGAGCATACCGAAGTATGCCTTCACTCCCGTTACTAATAAGGGTAATTTTACGTTTGAAATTCATTAGCCAATACGTCTACTTTGCATTCTATCGTACCTGAAATCGGGATACATTCTGTGTGCAGACCCCAGCATTAGCAACGCACTGATAATAAATAGTGTGGATTTAGTGACGGAAATACATTAAGAGAGCGCTTAGACTACAAGCTACGATCGACCTCATGATTTGGATTTAAGCTCGTCTTGGACATCGGCCACTGAAATAATATTATTTAGCGCCAGATGAGCTGGCATCAAGTTGCTTTAAGGTCTATCACGCTAGTTTAAGCGCAAAACCCCAACGACACAATTACCATGGTGACCATGTAGAAACAACTGCTACCATAAATGTCCTAAGACCACCCCAACAACTGCAGTGGTGTCGCGTTTAATTAACCTTGCTTAAAGTGGTAACAATGATAAATTTTTCGGCTACACAACTTTTATGTAACCGCATCAACCACGACAATTTGACTAATTATACCCGCACTTTGGGAAGTTGGTCAATCCCTCTGTCTAAGACCATTTTTATCACAATGACCTTACAGCGTTGCATTCCACGACAGTTGTTTGCGCACTCAGAAAGGCATTCACAATCTGATCTTACAACTAAACAAAGGACTAAATTCACTAATAAAAGGCAAAAGTATGGGAATTTCATTGAGAATGCCACGTTAATTCATGAGTTCCAAGAGCAAATTCATTAGTAAAAGCATGAAATAAGCCAGGATTTTTGGTCGTCTTGACCAGAGAAGAGTGAATGGCAAAAATAGAGAAAAACAAAACGAACAAATGTAGTCTTGTGAAATCTAAAAATTGGCATATTATTCTTTAGTGACGAGAGCGAGCGCGGTTGCCAGGAGATCATCGGATAGATCTGATCGAATAATTGTACACGTAAGGTTAAGCAAGTTTCATTGTACTCAAGGCTGCAGAGCAATGTCAAAAACGCATTTGTATGCAAATCCGCAACTTCTAGCGCGTTTGTCATGTGGCAACCGAATACGCAAACCTAGACCATAGCAATTGAGAAATTCGACAACACATAGGCAAGATTAAAAATGCACACTTAAGAAAAATACGTGATTGTTATTTTACTTAAATAATGTGCCAGGTCGAGATGACAACCATAGAATACAATACCTTTTACGTAATTCAGTGTAATTTGGGTAATTTGTTTTGATAATTTTGGTGATTATAAGCAACTGCCGGTCCAAATTCATTCGAAAACTGGTATTTGCGATATTCAAGTGGAGTATTCCTCCCGCCCTCACCACCTGTTCCCGAATGTCCCTCTTCAATACAACTGGGCTTGTTATGGTGGGTGCTCCTGCCATCAAAGTTATCTCCCATGCCTTCCGATGATGATGATGAAGAGTGGTAAACATATGCACGAAAAGGGACTTCTATGACACTACCAACAGAAAGAAGATGGACATTTAAAGAATACGAATATGAGAGCTGAGTAAATAACCTACTCTGAGTTTGCATCAACTGTGTGCATGCTGTCAAGCCCATCACTCCTAGAAAGCGTGTGAAGAGGTTGTTTCTGAATGTAAGTTTGGCCAACCATCGATATGTTTGGTTCCCGATAAATCCCAGTAAAGAGCACGTGGCCGTACGTTACGTCAGGTGGTTTTGTTGCAAATCCTGGACTGCAGTGTTGCATAATCATGTCTCGACGAATAGACTTGAGCAACCGACTGGCTTTATACTTGACCAACAGTAAATATCCCACAGTCAGAGCAAAGAGAAGGAGGGAGAAACATACAGGAACGATTATGTAGACATAATTCATTTGTTGGATCTGCAAAGCAAGGCATGGGTGCAAATCATTTGTTTTACATCAGCAATTGGTAATTACATCATAAAAAGAAAATGACAATTAATAACAGTCAACTATTAACGAACAACATCAGACTAGATGCACTTTTTAGGGTTAGTGGAAATGTTTAGCGAGACGGAAGGGAATTCCTTGCGCTAATACAAAACAAAAACAAAAAGCACTCTTAAGAATTTTAAGTTGTCTGAGAATTATTTTGCACTTAATGGAAAAAATTAAGAACATTTTGCGCAGAATTCGCTTGCTGTGAAAACTATACTTTAATAACCTGACTTACTTGCCTGCACAAATCTTAGACTCTTCAACTTCCCAGCATTAAATTCATATAAACAAAATAAGACGCCATGTTTATCGAAGTGTAATTTATGTGCCTATCTGCGCAATGATAAATAATCAAACAAAATAGAGACACGCACCAAGACAGGGCCCAACCTACTTTAAATGCGCGGCATTTGAGGTAGGATGTGTAGGTCAAAGTAGTGAATCAAAACACAAAACTAAATTAATAAAACACAAGAAATTATTTAGGACCGCTAGTGTACTGTCTTGACGACCGAATACTTACCTGCTTGTGGGTAGATGCTGTTGCCAAATGCTCAACATTACGAAGTGAGTCCCATCATATTTATTCCGTAGGGCTATAAATTTTAAGTATTCGGGATCAAATGGAAGAGCAAAAGTAACACTGTACCAGCGCGTAATAGAAATCTCATTTCTCGTCTTGTCGCACCCGATTAGCAATGAGCTAACTTTAATCTGGTGGATGTATGGACAAACTACACAAATCTGAGTGCAGCCAAAGGAACCAAAGAGCTGCTAACAGGGTTAGGCGTTTCTGTGTTCTCAAATAATACACGAGAGAGCGCGATATTTTCCGCTGTAACAAGAGGCTGCTTCTAACCGCACTTTCATGCAGCGGCTTTTGCATGCAACAGTGTGGGTAAGGAAGCCTGGGTTGGACCGAGTTACCAATTAGGCCATTGAATGGACAAAACTTTGGCAAGTGATGCATGTACATTAGTGCTTACTGCCAAGACCACTAAAGGTTTTGGTTCCACCACGATCATCGCTCACGCATTTGTAGTGCTCAAAATTATCTTTGCCATTGTTTTACAATTGGTGTGCCCAAATTTTGTCTCTAAGGCACAGTAATCGACACACACAGCTCAACGAAGTTGCGAATCAAGTCAATTCTTAGATGACTTATAGTGTAACTGTAATACTTATATTCTTTAAATGTGCTTTGTAGGCCAGAGGCGGGAAAACAATTTGAACCTGGTGGCGGAGCGGCGTGGCGACTCACAAGAGCGTGATCCATCCCCGTCCTAAATTCTCGTACTAGGCCTCGCTGTACTATCTCCTTCCTATAATAAAGATGTCGAAGCATGTTCCGACTTCTAATAACAAGGGCGACCAGAAGGAAGGTGAGGAACCCTCTACAGTAACTCGTAAAATGAAATTTCAAGTTAAAGAAGTGTGTAAAATCGAGCACTGTAGACGTCACCATGGGTTTCGCCTTCATAAGTCGAGTAGAAACCCTCAACTACCTACTTGTGGTTCCACTCCACTGTAACCTCTGGATCATCTACCTTCTGTTTAAATTGTTACGTGGTTGTCAATTGGCTGTTTAACGCCTAAAGGTGATGACGTCTGAAAAATATGGACGACCGCAGAGACGGAAGTGGTGTCTGCCTTCCTTCTACCCTAAACTACGAAATTAGGTCTCCTTGTCGATAGTAGAAAGGCATCAATCATAGTCACGGTGTCCTCTTATATACCTACACCCAATTCATCCTTAATGATGATAGCGCAACCTCACCAACCACCAAATGCCACGCCCAGCAGCAGCAGTGGCCGATTCTGCGCCACTTTTAACTACATTAGAACTATTGTCAATGACTTCACATCATGCATCACTATCGCGTCCGATTTATTAATGGAATTGTTGAAGTCACATCCAATGGCGGAGTCTCACGCCCTCTGCACATTCGCGGTTCGCATCAACTCGTCCACCAAATCTACCTTGCAGACGCCACTCTTGCCCCACCTTATGCCACGCGCC
Organism: Taenia hydatigena; assembly: GCA_036345935.2. Lineage (NCBI taxonomy): Eukaryota > Metazoa > Platyhelminthes > Cestoda > Cyclophyllidea > Taeniidae > Taenia > Taenia hydatigena. Next base: position 13,368,873 of record JADWOT020000003.1, read on the forward strand.
GGCTTTTACTCCAAGCTCAGAACCCTTCAACGGGGCTCCAATCGCAGCTCGTATGCGCACCTAAACTGAGTGTTTAGTTAAAATTATCTTACACTGATAAAATCAGCATAATTGGAAGGAAAATAGATTGCAACAGAAAATGGTAGCTTCAATCCCACCTATTAAGCAGAATCAAATTGCTCCATTTTACACCACTTTCCATAGTGCCTTCAAATAATGAAAAGCTAGGAGGCATTGAAGACCACAGCATAGTTACTACGGTGAAGGTCCCCTGTTGCTGCCAATAAGATCTTGAAAATCAGAGCAGGGTCAGCCCCACTTGCTTGGGCATGCAACAGAGGTCAGACACTACACTAAGCAGTAAAAAATCTGGGTGAATAACCAAATCTGCTCTGCTTTTCACGACTCTGGTAGAGCAGAAATTGCAAAAAAAGGCAAGCAGAAAAAGGCAGGTGAGCAAAGAGCCAAGCTTAACACCCCGAAAATCCAGACGGTCTTCACCAACACCAATAAATCACTTGCTGGTTGTACAAGCTCGAATCACAACCAGCAAGCTTGGATAAAATATTGTACCATAAAACTTTCAGAGATGAGAGTGGCACAGAGCACACTCAAGGGCACTTTGACCCACTCTACAAGCCTCCACAAGTCACGACTGGTGCGAGTCTCTTTGACTGCCTTATAAATCACTACACCCATGCAATCATGAGACACCACATTACTTGCCCATCGGAACGATGCAGAAGACGATCCCGACTAGAATGCGGGCGCGTGAGAATTCGCCCAACCAACGGCTTCGAAAGAGGTGAAGCGCAGCATAATGAATTAAGAAGACGAGATGAAATGAGTGGCACAATTTTATCATCATGCCAATTAAAGGAAATAAAATCCTGTTCATGTTCATTGCAATCTCGAGAAAGTGAACTCAAAGTCAACCCAGACGAGGTAGTGCAGTTTGATCTAAATGATGTCGTTCAGAAGGCCACTTCTTGCCTCTGTGGAGATCACCTACTGATCAGTGGGGTAGACACCACCAGCCTCTACTCTTTGAAGTAGGCATCCACGCTCGATGCAGTTGCGCCCACACCTCTTAAAATGATGAAAACAAATTGCTTTAACAGTCACCAGCTCTATTTACAAACAGTTCTTCAGCCTCTGGGAATAGTTGTTCAAGGGAAAATTAGTAGTGCCGCATAATAATCCTAGTGGATTACTGGTTTTGCAGAAAAGTAGTATCTCGTGCTGAGTTTCAACAAGAACTTCTAAGTTTCAAGTTCATATTTGTAGCCACTTAGACAAGAAAAATACGAGGCAACTGTATAGGTTAGTATCAAGCGTCATGTATGATATTCGGCACAATGAGTAGAAGAGTGAGAAGAGTTACACATTCCTCCGGCAAAATTGCAACCTAAAGGGTAGCGTTACCTATGCAACTGACAATTCAATTGGGGCACAGAGATATTGGCATCAAGGCACTTGGGCATGCTACTGAGTCAATTCACAGGAGAGAGAAAAACGTTGGGAGACTGAGTTTGGAGTACAGCAGTAAACGGCGGATTCGCTCGCCACGTCAGAGAAGTGGACACCTTTGGCATACGTACAGTTCGTCGAAGGGGCGCGAGGAGGCGCTATTCGTAGGCCTTGTACGCTGCCAAACAAAAAGGGACGAAGGACGCACAAACAGGAATCTATAGTTACTTGGATGGACAAATGCAGGAAGAGAGTACACACAGGATGCCTGCTCAGTTTGTACAACAAGAACCCTGTCGGAGCATTATGTGATCGTCCAGCACCTTGAAACACTCCACCCTAACTTTCCTCGAAAGTGACAAATGTCATCCACTTCCAAAGAGTCGTATTAATGCGTTCGAGTGTGCCGTTAAAACTTTGGAATGCGTTTAAGCTCCCCCATTGAGCCTTAAATATTAAATTGATGGAAAAGGGTCGACAAACAGACCGTAACTCGATTCGCCAGTTAACTATGGTGCTCATCAAAGGGGGTAACGTCGGAGTCGTCCGCCACTATGAGAAAACAAACCGCCTTTAGCTTTAATGGGCCAGCAAATATTCGGCACCTGTTTTTGGCACCTTTAGCCTAAAGGCTTGCAGAATGAGCCCATAAAAAAGCGCGTTGCGTCGCCAATTAAACAGCTCCTATTTGGTCCTTTAATCGACACTTTCGAAGCTAACTGATTAGAGTGATCGCTCCGAACACCATAAACCTCTTAAATATGCACCCGAAACATCTTTTCTAGAGGCATTTTATCAACATCAATTAAAAAACAGGCCACAGAATGAGACATCTGCCCAAACGCTTTCGTAGGAACTCGGCATTGCGGATGATCAAGACCGACCACGAGCTCCGTCGGGGCGTCGATCATTGAGGTGCTGTCGACAAAGGAATGAATGAGTTCCTGAGACTGGGTTCCCAGCTTCGATACCATCCAACGCATGATTTTCAGCTTTTCACCAGTAAAGTGGCATAATAAACCAAGATGGTCATGGCAACGTCAACAAAGTACTAGCAAAAATTAACAGGCATTCTGGACAACTCGGTTGATGAGAAGCCCAAAAAAGTCCCAACATAAGAAAAGGCTTAGAAACCATCCCAAGTTGTCTTTTTTAAGTAGAACGAAACGCTCTTGAAACAGAAAAACACCGATGGATGAATTCGCATCGAACTTTAGAAAAAGAACTCCATAAGTTATGCTGTCTTGACAAGGCATTCACGATAACATCACGTTTCAACAGGCAAGCAATCTCAAAGCATCGGACTGCAGTGTAGGGCGACACTCACAAAGGGACGAACCCTGCAATAACAGTGGGAGTATCGCAATCCAATGTAAAAAAAAAAAACATATCATCTCACTGTGCTTTCCACGTCAGCATTTCTATGCTAAACGACCAACATCTTGCAAAAGTCTGGGTATGTATCAAATAATACCAGGGCATTGGAACACTGGTGTTGTCTACCTTTAAACCTATTTGTTACAGTCCGAGGGGATGCAAGTGTCAAGGCATTCTAGTAAAATTGACGAGCTTGATACTCCAGTTTGTGGAAATTTTGGAGGAAAAAGCTGTGAAAGTGTTGCAAACCATCAATTAGGTTGATGAAGACTTCCACATTCGGGCCTCCGATATCCGCACCGGTGCGGTCGCAGACATGCTTAACCAAGTGCAAACCAATGGTGACGAAGACAACCGTTGCAATTCACTTAACTATTAGCGATTCTCATAATGCACACCCAGTGTAGAACAAGCATTTCCTTCTGTGATAAGCGCCTATTGAACTTCTTCACATTTCTACTGTGGAGGTTATGTCTGCTAAGATTGAAGAGCTATCGATTGATAATCGCACCCACTTCTGCTTGGCATAAAGTTGAAGAAACTAATTTCCTAAATGTACAAATACTATTAAGCTGAACAGTAAAATAGGCATCGACTTTCGGCAGAGGAAGAGGAAATAAGGAAGGGAGGGAGTGAAGGATAACTGACTTGTAACAGGAGTTGGAGTCGGGACCAGGGCAATCATGACAGGGAGGGTGGAGAGCGGACGACCCCTAGCGTCGCTCGTGGCAGCGACCCGATCTTCCAGGCTCGATGTGGAACCCATCACGGCACTGCTCTTCACTTAGTACAATCAAATCAGCTATCCTAGTCTGACTTGACGCACAGCGAAAATGGAGGAAAGCAAGCCCATTCCTTAAGCACACTCACGCCGTACAGTGCAAATCGAAAGATCTATACCTCCAACCTCCTTGCGAATTTCGTTCTTGGTCGATGGTGCTACACCTATCGGCGAGAAATTCCAAAAATCGGTTGGAATGTGACCTCTCAACACACGTTACTTAGAGATTGCCCAACACTTCAGAAAGTCTCAAGTGGAACACATAGAATGACGAGTGGATTGCCTACGGTGACAGCTAGAAAGTGGGTTACTAGCTAACACATTAGGACTATATTATTCACAAAATTTCAAATGCAGTTATTCTGGACGATAAACGAGCAAGGGCAAAGTAGAGAGAGCAAGTAGTGGAAAACAATGAAGCATACAAGACATGACATTCATGCATGGAGGCCTAAAAACAGTTGAACACTAAAATCGCTACCTTAAAATCGTTATGAACCGCGTGCAAGGATACTTATAAATACTTATCTAAGAGTAGAAAAGGAATAAGAGCGCGTTAACAGGGAAACGGACTACAAACTGCCAAGGCCACAAATGTCTTCGAGAGTCACTTTTCAAGAAGGGAGTAAAATAATTTACCAAAAGGACATTGATTCCCCTTCAAAAGTACTCGCGATAGGATAGAACAAAATAACATAAAAAACCAGTCAGCACCACCATATTCAATACACGATTCCTTTGGAGCTTAAATGACCCTATAAAGCAGCTTGACAAATTTCGAAATAACTTACAAGTCTGCCTCAGATTAATGGATAGACTGCTCGCAAAATAAACATTAATTCCAACTTCTAGGAGTGATGCACCCGCCACAGTAGGGAATAAACTGCCAAGAACCCTGAATTTGGTGGTGCGCTTCAAACCCATTGGCCGATTTGTACAACCCGGTGCTTTCTTCCTTTTTTCTTCTTCCACCCTTACTATGTGAAGTCTGGTTGCTTTCAGGCAATTTTATTGAAAGTGAGGATGTGGGAAATTCGATCCAAGGTGAGCGCTTGTGTTGGTCCACTAAACCAAAACCCGTCATCTCGCCTCTCACCTGCACGCACTTTAAAAACGTAGGTATTAAACCGGTTACGTGCATCGACACACAGTAGGGCATGAGGCCACTTGCATCGCCCCAAAGCCATCACCCATAGCAAAATTATATTCATGAAAGACTCACTTTCGCCCAACAACCTGTGTTAGAATTCAACAGCTGACATATTTTTCTATAAATTAACTCCTCACTTGAGCGCCAGTCCTAGAATCTGCCATCACACTGTAAACAATGCTGTCATAACCATCCTCTACGTTACTATTCATCAATTCCCATCTACCTTAAGAAGCACTTAAGCACAATATCATTGAATCTTCTTGCAGCTTACAAGATCTTGCTTCAAAAACACAATGTTTTGCTTTTCTTCCGTGTCTATAGTGGATTCCATCGCTCAAGTGGTCTCAAACCGTATTTCCCCATAAATAATTCAACGTATCCACCGTGTTAGATTAAAGGTCAGAGGCATCGTATCTAATGGGAAACCAGTTAAAATCCATGTCTATATATGGTGATTAATTTAGTGATTATTCTCTGCTCTGATTCATAGTGATGCGTATCTTCCCATTCTTGCTTAAAGATAAAGATAAGTAAAGCATAAACAAAAGTGTAAATTTTATCTTAATGACTGCCGACTTCAATCACAGCCGCTTCGATTGCATATTACCTTTGCCTAGTGAGCTGGTATCCAAGCCATTTCAGCAGGCCCACTTCTCATCTGCTTGCTGAGCATGTATGCATTTTGGCCAATTACAATGTCTTTTTTGTTTTAAAGACAGTCTCCGGACACTATGAAAAAGAAAATAACTTTGGAACTCCCGTTTATTTGAGAAAGAGTTGAAATATGCCGACGCCAAAAAAGCCTTGACTATTCTGTTTAAAAGGAATACTCTACAACCAGGTCTGGCATTTGGTTTCTTCTTTCCGATCAAGAGTTAATTTGAAATGCTTTACCGATGTATGTGTAATACTTATATTCTTTAAATGTGCTTGTAGGCCAGAGGCGGGAAAACGAGTTGAACCTCGTGGCGGAGCGGCGTGGAGACTCGCAAGGGAGTGACACTTCCCCGACCTGAATCCCGTATTTTGCCTCGCTGTATAATCTTCCCCCTCTACAATAAAGATGTCGAAACATGCTCCGACTTCTACTAACAAGGGCGACCAGAAGAGAGAGGAGGAACCCTCTACATATGTAATAAACCACAAAAGTTGACCATTAAAATAGGGTATCTCTTATTTCCAATTGATTTGCTCTAAATTACAATTAGGCACATTGGTACCTGTAGCGTGCCGAGGCTTCCTCGAAGGCAAAAGAAGGCAGAGTGCTAGGGTAGAATATATATATTCAACGGACAGAGGGAATTAGGCTGCTGGCATGGCCCAAGGGCCAGCCCACGCAGCTAGGGCAATACGGCCACCTCTGTGACCCTGACCGAAACCGGTAGTTCCAACAAACAAAGTACTACATTGCCCTCTCCTCTTTCGAGCGTCGTCCACGACGCGCCCCTTGGTACATCTCCCGCGTCAGCCATCACAACTTACTCAGTGCTGCAAGAAGCACCCACGAGCTAACCATGCCAGTCGCCGACATTCGACGCGATTGAGGCGATGCTTGATACCAACGTCAGTGATCCCTTGTGGCAATTCGATTAGACTTGGAGTTTCGTTTGGCTTGGGAACATAAGTTCAGAATGAGTGGTTCTGCCGACCATCAGCATGTCTGTAAAAAGGCGTTGGCACGCCGATCTCCTTAAGCAAGTATATTAGGGGTAATCTTCGCAACGAAACCTTCCAGGTGGTCCATGGCTAGTGTCGCTTCAGTTGTTGATAGCTTTCTTGCAGAACACGGAGATGGGGTAGATGCTAAGGAAGACGTCGTTCGTGGCCCATCCATATCACATGCACTGCTTTCGCACCGCTGCAACATGCCAAAGGCGGTAGAGATCGGGATAGTAACCCTATAGAGTCGGATTCGCTTTCCGCTGCCAACAATGTAGTGTGCCGACGCTTCCTCGGAGGCAAAAGAAGTCAGGGTGCTAGCGTAGGATATATGTACTCAACGGACAGAGGGAATTAGGCTGCTGGCATGGCGCGAGGGCCAGCTCACGCAGCTAGGGCAATACGGCAACCTCTGTGACTCTGACCGAAACCGGTAGTTCCAACAAAAAAAGTACTGCAGTACCTATCTCTAAGATACTGCATTTAAAATGCAAAGAAAAAATTTTATTGTAAATTTACGATAGGAAAGGCCACAGTAAAATACTGAACAAAATACAAACCCGTTTAATGGTGATTTTCATAATATCCCATAATCAATCTTGCTTATCGTTAAAAGGCGTAAGAACTGGCTTGTTAATTTTAAAAGTTAAGCCTTGTTCAGAAATTTATACAGTTAATTCTTAGTTTGTCAAGTTCTATACTTTGAGTTAACGCCAATAAGGCAGCACCGATTGACCGGGTTGTACAAATCGGCCAATGGGTTTGAAGCGCACTCGTGTGGTTTCGAACGTTGCATATGCAATGGAATGTGAGGAAGAGATCTGTCAGGCTGTCAATCCTGCGAAAGTAATATTGCGAGAACTCATTGAGAATACGGCTTTTATTTGATGTATTTGAAGGATGGATGACTCGGACATCATTGCCGTATCATGTTCGGAAAACTCAAGATACCTCAAGCATTTGGTGTGCGAAACTTAGGTGGACTGAAATTCGGACATTAGGAGAAGATTTGGGGGGGTGTGAGGGGTGGATAGCTTGCATTTTCCCAGTTTTTTGTCAAAACTAATGCGGACAACTTTGAAAACAATTGGTTTGTTCCAAATTCGTCTACTTACTCAGGAATAATAACAGGTCCCGTTTTTCGTTGATGGAAAATCAAGTCGACTGGACACGGCCAAGCACGCTGATTGCTTTATGAGGATGCACACCTGAAAGTAGTCGTCAAAGCAGCCGCCCTTGACTGCTTGCCCTTGTAGGACCGGTGTCTTCAGCAAACCCAAAGTCCAGGGTAGGTTTGGTCGGTTGGATGTCGTGAATAACGTGAAGTCGTTGGTTTGCTTCACGTTCCAATGCAGGGCTTTTTTATGCAGTTTAACTCTATCATCACAATAGATGCTGAAGTATTGGTTGGTGTTACTGGAGTCTAACCGATTTCTCTTTCCCGCCTAGTGCTGAACTGTTCTTTTACCTGGTCTGTTGGCCATTTTAGGAAGGTGGAAATGTGGACGAGATGTCGTTGGTGAAGCGATGCTGATACGCCATCCTTCTACATGCAGGGCGTCAAACTGTGGACAAGAGCGCCGGCCTTTGTGTTTGAGTTTAACTCCTGGTGTTCGCAGACCCCGCCACCATCGTCGGCGATGTTGCGCACGCAGTGCTCTTCGACAAGCCCACCCATCGTCTCTTTGGTTGTCGTTGCTGCCGCTTTGCCGACTGCTGGGCACCCAGTCCCTTTTCTGCTGCTGCAACCAACGCTGCCTCTGTTGCTCACTGTTTCTTCCATGTTTGCAAGGCGTATCACTATATCCTCGACCTGTATGTTTTATGCGTCCTTCTATATCTTACTCAGCAATCGTATTTTTGTGCTTCATGCTTGATGAACGTTTGGCATCAGTTTTCCTTGCAGTGCCTTCATTGTTTGACAAGATTCAGTTGCCTTGTTTGAGTTTGTCCTTATTAATATATGTAGTGTTATTTTTCACCTTGTCTCAAAACGAAGTAGTTTGGTTAAGTTTGCGAATCGGTGGAGAAAGGTTGTGCTTTAAGGATAATTGTCTCCTTCCTAAGCGAACGCACTGATGCGAACCGCGGTTACGTCTGTTTATTAAGTGATCGAGTGCTTTCACGGGGACCTTTGGTAAAAAGACGCGGACGTGACGCAGTGCCGCCCCACCACCAAATTCAGGGTTCTTGGCAGTTTATTCCCTACTGTGGCGGGTGCATCACTCCTAGAAGTTGGAATTAATGTTTATTTTGCGAGCAGTCTATCCATTAATCTGAGGCAGACTTGTAAGTTATTTCGAAATTTGTCAAGCTGCTTTATAGGGTCATTTAAGCTCCAAAGGAATCGTGTATTGAATATGGTGGTGCTGACTGGTTTTTATGTTATTTTGTTCTATCCTATCGCGAGTACTTTTGAAGGGGAATCAATGTCCTTTTGGTAAATTATTTTACTCCCTTCTTGAAAAGTGACTCTCGAAGACATTTGTGGCCTTGGCAGTTTGTAGTCCGTTTTCCTGTTAACGCGCTCTTATTCCTTTTCTACTCTTAGATAAGTATTTATAAGTATCCTTGCACGCGGTTCATAACGATTTTAAGGTAGCGATTTTAGTGTTCAACTGTTTTTAGGCCTCCATGCATGAATGTCATGTCTTGTATGCTTCATTGTTTTCCACTACTTGCTCTCTCTACTTTGCCCTTGCTCGTTTATCGTCCAGAATAACTGCATTTGAAATTTTGTGAATAATATAGTCCTAATGTGTTAGCTAGTAACCCACTTTCTAGCTGTCACCGTAGGCAATCCACTCGTCATTCTATGTGTTCCACTTGAGACTTTCTGAAGTGTTGGGCAATCTCTAAGTAACGTGTGTTGAGAGGTCACATTCCAACCGATTTTTGGAATTTCTCGCCGATAGGTGTAGCACCATCGACCAAGAACGAAATTCGCAAGGAGGTTGGAGGTATAGATCTTTCGATTTGCACTGTACGGCGTGAGTGTGCTTAAGGAATGGGCTTGCTTTCCTCCATTTTCGCTGTGCGTCAAGTCAGACTAGGATAGCTGATTTGATTGTACTAAGTGAAGAGCAGTGCCGTGATGGGTTCCACATCGAGCCTGGAAGATCGGGTCGCTGCCACGAGCGACGCTAGGGGTCGTCCGCTCTCCACCCTCCCTGTCATGATTGCCCTGGTCCCGACTCCAACTCCTGTTACAAGTCAGTTATCCTTCACTCCCTCCCTTCCTTATTTCCTCTTCCTCTGCCGAAAGTCGATGCCTATTTTACTGTTCAGCTTAATAGTATTTGTACATTTAGGAAATTAGTTTCTTCAACTTTATGCCAAGCAGAAGTGGGTGCGATTATCAATCGATAGCTCTTCAATCTTAGCAGACATAACCTCCACAGTAGAAATGTGAAGAAGTTCAATAGGCGCTTATCACAGAAGGAAATGCTTGTTCTACACTGGGTGTGCATTATGAGAATCGCTAATAGTTAAGTGAATTGCAACGGTTGTCTTCGTCACCATTGGTTTGCACTTGGTTAAGCATGTCTGCGACCGCACCGGTGCGGATATCGGAGGCCCGAATGTGGAAGTCTTCATCAACCTAATTGATGGTTTGCAACACTTTCACAGCTTTTTCCTCCAAAATTTCCACAAACTGGAGTATCAAGCTCGTCAATTTTACTAGAATGCCTTGACACTTGCATCCCCTCGGACTGTAACAAATAGGTTTAAAGGTAGACAACACCAGTGTTCCAATGCCCTGGTATTATTTGATACATACCCAGACTTTTGCAAGATGTTGGTCGTTTAGCATAGAAATGCTGACGTGGAAAGCACAGTGAGATGATATGTTTTTTTTTTTTACATTGGATTGCGATACTCCCACTGTTATTGCAGGGTTCGTCCCTTTGTGAGTGTCGCCCTACACTGCAGTCCGATGCTTTGAGATTGCTTGCCTGTTGAAACGTGATGTTATCGTGAATGCCTTGTCAAGACAGCATAACTTATGGAGTTCTTTTTCTAAAGTTCGATGCGAATTCATCCATCGGTGTTTTTCTGTTTCAAGAGCGTTTCGTTCTACTTAAAAAAGACAACTTGGGATGGTTTCTAAGCCTTTTCTTATGTTGGGACTTTTTTGGGCTTCTCATCAACCGAGTTGTCCAGAATGCCTGTTAATTTTTGCTAGTACTTTGTTGACGTTGCCATGACCATCTTGGTTTATTATGCCACTTTACTGGTGAAAAGCTGAAAATCATGCGTTGGATGGTATCGAAGCTGGGAACCCAGTCTCAGGAACTCATTCATTCCTTTGTCGACAGCACCTCAATGATCGACGCCCCGACGGAGCTCGTGGTCGGTCTTGATCATCCGCAATGCCGAGTTCCTACGAAAGCGTTTGGGCAGATGTCTCATTCTGTGGCCTGTTTTTTAATTGATGTTGATAAAATGCCTCTAGAAAAGATGTTTCGGGTGCATATTTAAGAGGTTTATGGTGTTCGGAGCGATCACTCTAATCAGTTAGCTTCGAAAGTGTCGATTAAAGGACCAAATAGGAGCTGTTTAATTGGCGACGCAACGCGCTTTTTTATGGGCTCATTCTGCAAGCCTTTAGGCTAAAGGTGCCAAAAACAGGTGCCGAATATTTGCTGGCCCATTAAAGCTAAAGGCGGTTTGTTTTCTCATAGTGGCGGACGACTCCGACGTTACCCCCTTTGATGAGCACCATAGTTAACTGGCGAATCGAGTTACGGTCTGTTTGTCGACCCTTTTCCATCAATTTAATATTTAAGGCTCAATGGGGGAGCTTAAACGCATTCCAAAGTTTTAACGGCACACTCGAACGCATTAATACGACTCTTTGGAAGTGGATGACATTTGTCACTTTCGAGGAAAGTTAGGGTGGAGTGTTTCAAGGTGCTGGACGATCACATAATGCTCCGACAGGGTTCTTGTTGTACAAACTGAGCAGGCATCCTGTGTGTACTCTCTTCCTGCATTTGTCCATCCAAGTAACTATAGATTCCTGTTTGTGCGTCCTTCGTCCCTTTTTGTTTGGCAGCGTACAAGGCCTACGAATAGCGCCTCCTCGCGCCCCTTCGACGAACTGTACGTATGCCAAAGGTGTCCACTTCTCTGACGTGGCGAGCGAATCCGCCGTTTACTGCTGTACTCCAAACTCAGTCTCCCAACGTTTTTCTCTCTCCTGTGAATTGACTCAGTAGCATGCCCAAGTGCCTTGATGCCAATATCTCTGTGCCCCAATTGAATTGTCAGTTGCATAGGTAACGCTACCCTTTAGGTTGCAATTTTGCCGGAGGAATGTGTAACTCTTCTCACTCTTCTACTCATTGTGCCGAATATCATACATGACGCTTGATACTAACCTATACAGTTGCCTCGTATTTTTCTTGTCTAAGTGGCTACAAATATGAACTTGAAACTTAGAAGTTCTTGTTGAAACTCAGCACGAGATACTACTTTTCTGCAAAACCAGTAATCCACTAGGATTATTATGCGGCACTACTAATTTTCCCTTGAACAACTATTCCCAGAGGCTGAAGAACTGTTTGTAAATAGAGCTGGTGACTGTTAAAGCAATTTGTTTTCATCATTTTAAGAGGTGTGGGCGCAACTGCATCGAGCGTGGATGCCTACTTCAAAGAGTAGAGGCTGGTGGTGTCTACCCCACTGATCAGTAGGTGATCTCCACAGAGGCAAGAAGTGGCCTTCTGAACGACATCATTTAGATCAAACTGCACTACCTCGTCTGGGTTGACTTTGAGTTCACTTTCTCGAGATTGCAATGAACATGAACAGGATTTTATTTCCTTTAATTGGCATGATGATAAAATTGTGCCACTCATTTCATCTCGTCTTCTTAATTCATTATGCTGCGCTTCACCTCTTTCGAAGCCGTTGGTTGGGCGAATTCTCACGCGCCCGCATTCTAGTCGGGATCGTCTTCTGCATCGTTCCGATGGGCAAGTAATGTGGTGTCTCATGATTGCATGGGTGTAGTGATTTATAAGGCAGTCAAAGAGACTCGCACCAGTCGTGACTTGTGGAGGCTTGTAGAGTGGGTCAAAGTGCCCTTGAGTGTGCTCTGTGCCACTCTCATCTCTGAAAGTTTTATGGTACAATATTTTATCCAAGCTTGCTGGTTGTGATTCGAGCTTGTACAACCAGCAAGTGATTTATTGGTGTTGGTGAAGACCGTCTGGATTTTCGGGGTGTTAAGCTTGGCTCTTTGCTCACCTGCCTTTTTCTGCTTGCCTTTTTTTGCAATTTCTGCTCTACCAGAGTCGTGAAAAGCAGAGCAGATTTGGTTATTCACCCAGATTTTTTACTGCTTAGTGTAGTGTCTGACCTCTGTTGCATGCCCAAGCAAGTGGGGCTGACCCTGCTCTGATTTTCAAGATCTTATTGGCAGCAACAGGGGACCTTCACCGTAGTAACTATGCTGTGGTCTTCAATGCCTCCTAGCTTTTCATTATTTGAAGGCACTATGGAAAGTGGTGTAAAATGGAGCAATTTGATTCTGCTTAATAGGTGGGATTGAAGCTACCATTTTCTGTTGCAATCTATTTTCCTTCCAATTATGCTGATTTTATCAGTGTAAGATAATTTTAACTAAACACTCAGTTTAGGTGCGCATACGAGCTGCGATTGGAGCCCCGTTGAAGGGTTCTGAGCTTGGAGTAAAAGCCGGCGCGTGGCATAAGGTGGGGCAAGAGTGGCGTCTGCAAGGTAGATTTGGTGGACGAGTTGATGCGAACCGCGAATGTGCAGAGGGCGTGAGACTCCGCCATTGGATGTGACTTCAACAATTCCATTAATAAATCGGACGCGATAGTGATGCATGATGTGAAGTCATTGACAATAGTTCTAATGTAGTTAAAAGTGGCGCAGAATCGGCCACTGCTGCTGCTGGGCGTGGCATTTGGTGGTTGGTGAGGTTGCGCTATCATCATTAAGGATGAATTGGGTGTAGGTATATAAGAGGACACCGTGACTATGATTGATGCCTTTCTACTATCGACAAGGAGACCTAATTTCGTAGTTTAGGGTAGAAGGAAGGCAGACACCACTTCCGTCTCTGCGGTCGTCCATATTTTTCAGACGTCATCACCTTTAGGCGTTAAACAGCCAATTGACAACCACGTAACAATTTAAACAGAAGGTAGATGATCCAGAGGTTACAGTGGAGTGGAACCACAAGTAGGTAGTTGAGGGTTTCTACTCGACTTATGAAGGCGAAACCCATGGTGACGTCTACAGTGCTCGATTTTACACACTTCTTTAACTTGAAATTTCATTTTACGAGTTACTGTAGAGGGTTCCTCACCTTCCTTCTGGTCGCCCTTGTTATTAGAAGTCGGAACATGCTTCGACATCTTTATTATAGGAAGGAGATAGTACAGCGAGGCCTAGTACGAGAATTTAGGACGGGGATGGATCACGCTCTTGTGAGTCGCCACGCCGCTCCGCCACCAGGTTCAAATTGTTTTCCCGCCTCTGGCCTACAAAGCACATTTAAAGAATATAAGTATTACAGTTACACTATAAGTCATCTAAGAATTGACTTGATTCGCAACTTCGTTGAGCTGTGTGTGTCGATTACTGTGCCTTAGAGACAAAATTTGGGCACACCAATTGTAAAACAATGGCAAAGATAATTTTGAGCACTACAAATGCGTGAGCGATGATCGTGGTGGAACCAAAACCTTTAGTGGTCTTGGCAGTAAGCACTAATGTACATGCATCACTTGCCAAAGTTTTGTCCATTCAATGGCCTAATTGGTAACTCGGTCCAACCCAGGCTTCCTTACCCACACTGTTGCATGCAAAAGCCGCTGCATGAAAGTGCGGTTAGAAGCAGCCTCTTGTTACAGCGGAAAATATCGCGCTCTCTCGTGTATTATTTGAGAACACAGAAACGCCTAACCCTGTTAGCAGCTCTTTGGTTCCTTTGGCTGCACTCAGATTTGTGTAGTTTGTCCATACATCCACCAGATTAAAGTTAGCTCATTGCTAATCGGGTGCGACAAGACGAGAAATGAGATTTCTATTACGCGCTGGTACAGTGTTACTTTTGCTCTTCCATTTGATCCCGAATACTTAAAATTTATAGCCCTACGGAATAAATATGATGGGACTCACTTCGTAATGTTGAGCATTTGGCAACAGCATCTACCCACAAGCAGGTAAGTATTCGGTCGTCAAGACAGTACACTAGCGGTCCTAAATAATTTCTTGTGTTTTATTAATTTAGTTTTGTGTTTTGATTCACTACTTTGACCTACACATCCTACCTCAAATGCCGCGCATTTAAAGTAGGTTGGGCCCTGTCTTGGTGCGTGTCTCTATTTTGTTTGATTATTTATCATTGCGCAGATAGGCACATAAATTACACTTCGATAAACATGGCGTCTTATTTTGTTTATATGAATTTAATGCTGGGAAGTTGAAGAGTCTAAGATTTGTGCAGGCAAGTAAGTCAGGTTATTAAAGTATAGTTTTCACAGCAAGCGAATTCTGCGCAAAATGTTCTTAATTTTTTCCATTAAGTGCAAAATAATTCTCAGACAACTTAAAATTCTTAAGAGTGCTTTTTGTTTTTGTTTTGTATTAGCGCAAGGAATTCCCTTCCGTCTCGCTAAACATTTCCACTAACCCTAAAAAGTGCATCTAAAATTCTTAAGAGTGCTTTTTGTTTTTGTTTTGTATTAGCGCAAGGAATTCCCTTCCGTCTCGCTAAACATTTCCACTAACCCTAAAAAGTGCATCTAGTCTGATGTTGTTCGTTAATAGTTGACTGTTATTAATTGTCATTTTCTTTTTATGATGTAATTACCAATTGCTGATGTAAAACAAATGATTTGCACCCATGCCTTGCTTTGCAGATCCAACAAATGAATTATGTCTACATAATCGTTCCTGTATGTTTCTCCCTCCTTCTCTTTCGGGAACCAAACATATCGATGGTTGGCCAAACTTACATTCAGAAACAACCTCTTCACACGCTTTCTAGGAGTGATGGGCTTGACAGCATGCACACAGTTGATGCAAACTCAGAGTAGGTTATTTACTCAGCTCTCATATTCGTATTCTTTAAATGTCCATCTTCTTTCTGTTGGTAGTGTCATAGAAGTCCCTTTTCGTGCATATGTTTACCACTCTTCATCATCATCATCGGAAGGCATGGGAGATAACTTTGATGGCAGGAGCACCCACCATAACAAGCCCAGTTGTATTGAAGAGGGACATTCGGGAACAGGTGGTGAGGGCGGGAGGAATACTCCACTTGAATATCGCAAATACCAGTTTTCGAATGAATTTGGACCGGCAGTTGCTTATAATCACCAAAATTATCAAAACAAATTACCCAAATTACACTGAATTACGTAAAAGGTATTGTATTCTATGGTTGTCATCTCGACCTGGCACATTATTTAAGTAAAATAACAATCACGTATTTTTCTTAAGTGTGCATTTTTAATCTTGCCTATGTGTTGTCGAATTTCTCAATTGCTATGGTCTAGGTTTGCGTATTCGGTTGCCACATGACAAACGCGCTAGAAGTTGCGGATTTGCATACAAATGCGTTTTTGACATTGCTCTGCAGCCTTGAGTACAATGAAACTTGCTTAACCTTACGTGTACAATTATTCGATCAGATCTATCCGATGATCTCCTGGCAACCGCGCTCGCTCTCGTCACTAAAGAATAATATGCCAATTTTTAGATTTCACAAGACTACATTTGTTCGTTTTGTTTTTCTCTATTTTTGCCATTCACTCTTCTCTGGTCAAGACGACCAAAAATCCTGGCTTATTTCATGCTTTTACTAATGAATTTGCTCTTGGAACTCATGAATTAACGTGGCATTCTCAATGAAATTCCCATACTTTTGCCTTTTATTAGTGAATTTAGTCCTTTGTTTAGTTGTAAGATCAGATTGTGAATGCCTTTCTGAGTGCGCAAACAACTGTCGTGGAATGCAACGCTGTAAGGTCATTGTGATAAAAATGGTCTTAGACAGAGGGATTGACCAACTTCCCAAAGTGCGGGTATAATTAGTCAAATTGTCGTGGTTGATGCGGTTACATAAAAGTTGTGTAGCCGAAAAATTTATCATTGTTACCACTTTAAGCAAGGTTAATTAAACGCGACACCACTGCAGTTGTTGGGGTGGTCTTAGGACATTTATGGTAGCAGTTGTTTCTACATGGTCACCATGGTAATTGTGTCGTTGGGGTTTTGCGCTTAAACTAGCGTGATAGACCTTAAAGCAACTTGATGCCAGCTCATCTGGCGCTAAATAATATTATTTCAGTGGCCGATGTCCAAGACGAGCTTAAATCCAAATCATGAGGTCGATCGTAGCTTGTAGTCTAAGCGCTCTCTTAATGTATTTCCGTCACTAAATCCACACTATTTATTATCAGTGCGTTGCTAATGCTGGGGTCTGCACACAGAATGTATCCCGATTTCAGGTACGATAGAATGCAAAGTAGACGTATTGGCTAATGAATTTCAAACGTAAAATTACCCTTATTAGTAACGGGAGTGAAGGCATACTTCGGTATGCTCTTTTGCTATTTTAAAGAGAGAATGTTTGATTCGCTGTTAATCATTTGCAAAGCCATTGAATCAGGAGTTATTTCTTTGCTTTTCTTTACGTCTAAATTGAAATAAAATGCCCTCATGCAAAATACAATGGATTGGTTAGTAAATTGGGTAACGGGACTCCGTGTGGTGAATGAAGAAAAGAGATTTGTAAAAAAAAGGCAGAATGCGCGGGTAGTTGCAGTGCAAACATGCATAGATGCTAACTGTGTCTACGATCAAAGCAAACGATCGGAACTTCCGAGTCTCGTGGATGGTCACATGAGCGTGCAGCGTCTGAGTAACCGTGTTTGGTGATGGCATGAGAAGTACTTACCCTATCCATATTTGCATACTTGGATGCTTTTCCAGACGTACTTTGTCAGATGATAAAGAAGCTTTGACTTTGGCTATCAGTACTGGTCGCCATGATGATAGAGAAATTTGATTAAAGCTAGTTTAGGGCGAATTGGAGAAAGGCTACTGTCTGGTTCTCCATATTCCCACGCATGAATGTCTTGGTCTCATTTTTAGGAACTAGAGTCACTACCGGTTGTCTAATCATACATAATGTGGATAGCACGTGCGGAACCCAAAAAGGTACAGGTGCTGCTCCAAGTTTCGAGTCACTGTAGTTGTCGATCTCATTCATTGCACTCAACGGAGCGCGTACCGATTGGCGTCATTTCGATTATTTTTGCTCATTAACATATCACCAGACACATTTGCTCTCAACCTTTACCAACCCTACTTAGCGAAAAGGCAGGGAAGTTCATCGGCGTATTCAAGTAGGCGCTGTTGATTTCACGGCGGAGAGCGTATTGACTGCCATGAACGGCAACATCAAACGAATCTGTACGGGGCGCAGATCTTACCTACTCAACCTAGCGATGATTTTAGGGAAGGTAAACGTTTTACAAAGCATGTATCGGAAATTTTACACAAACTCTAGCTTTTATGCTCGCGGTCACCATCCCAAACGCCATCCATTAATCGCCAAGATGATTTGGCGCATTAGTCGGAGCTAATTTACGATTCAATACCCGGTCTCGGACCCCACGAAACATCGTATCATTCGATAAATGGTTCTGCTCTTTAAACTCTACTTTTAATTTCCCACGCAATAAGTTCAATCAATTTGTAAAGTGTCCGAAACTAAATTCATTAATTGTGTATGGCGTATTTTATAAGCATTTGAAAAGAGGGGCAGAAAGTGGAAACCCAAAAAAAACACCTCTATTGGACCAGAAGCGAATCATCCCATAGTTATTGGAGGAACAAGGATTCGACTTGACGCTTAATCGCGCAAATCGTCGCATCTGCGTTCAGTTGGCAGGTTTCGCCACTAAACTATATTAGTAAGTTAAGTTTTTGGCCCATCAACCTACTTGTCTTTTGTATAGCTATGCGCCAAAAGCGACTAGGAGTAGGTAACCGGAAGCAAAATGGGATGTCCTCCATGAAGGCAAAACCGCATAACTGGATGCACGTTTTTGCCCTTATTCGCACGCATGCACGTGTAAGTATGACCTATCGCTGCAATCTTTGCCGATACACCTGCCCTATGCAAGGCAATCAAGCTCTCATACAAGAGCAGAAGAGTGTGGAAAAGAAAGCACCAGAAGCTCTTAAACCGCATGGTGTTGGGTCAGATGACAGGTGACATGGAGAGAATTGTTTGATTGTCTACAAGACGGAAAAGTAAAACGACCCAAAACCACGCTCACGATCAGCCAACATCATTAATAACGCACTGGCCATTAATAGCATTAAGACAATCAACCAGCACACCATCAATGCAGTCGTACAACATCGTTGCTTGGAGCACCGCAAATGCAGTATCATTCGATTATTCAAAAATTTTTACAAAGCAGGCGTCATTTCAGCAGAAATATTAAGTAAAGAGCGCAAAAGTATTAAGCGTGGAGAAATGCGGCAAGAATGCTGGAAAAATTACGGCCGGAGGAGCAGTAACTGGTAACGGAACTTAAAATTGTGACTGTAATACTTAATTCCTTAAATGTGCTTTGTAGGCCAGAGGCGGGAAGTAAATTTAAACCACGTGACGGAGGAACGCGGAGACTCCTTGGAACGTGACGTACCCTCGGCTTGAGCCCCCATTAGTCGCCTAACTGTATTTATCACCCTTATAACAGTAAAGATGTCAAAACGCTCTCAGACTTCTGCTGGCAAGGGTAACCAGGAGGGGGAGGAGGAACCCTCTACAGTGACCATTTCAAGTAATTTAGGATGAGACATAGAAGATGCTCTGTAAATTTACTTCGCGCTCCTCAATATATTCACTTTTACATATGATTGTAAGCAACGCTGACTCACTTACATGACCGTAAGACTGGCAAGGATAAAGTTTTTTTTTTAAATTGAGTGGTTGATCAATGATCAAACGATCATTCCTCTGTAATGTCAAGCTTCTGAAAGAACATCTCTATCAATCGAAGATTAGTAGAACCTATTATTGACTTCGGATTTAATTGTTTTGAAGCCCATCTGTTCCCTTTATTAGTCCGACGTTTGTATGCAAAAGTCTTTAAATGGCTATTCTAAAAACAGTATGCTTAGAGACGACTGCGTGTGTGCCCGAATGGAGTCAAGTTAAAGGCACGTAAAGAAAGTATCCGAATTTGTTTCAAGTGGTTACGAACTAACAAGGTGAGTTACTCGAGTGCTCAGGCAGTGAGATAAAGCTTTCGGAAGAGTGCTGATAAAGAATATAGAATGCAAAGGCACCAATCAGTTCTGCTCTCCAACTATAGATGCATACCTTACACTTACTAATTTATCTATCTTTTCCGCATCTATCCTTTCATTCTTGCCGTATCAGTTAGTTGGGGTAGATGATCGACAAATGGAATGATGGTGCTATGTCCAAGTTCAATGCCTGCAAGCTAGCATACATTACAGAGAGATACGAGTTAGAAATGTATGTGACCGAAATGCAATTGGTAATGAAAAGCTTAGCGATAGATCTGGCATAACATCAATTTACGGCGTATTTTAGCCAAATGCACACGGTATAAGCCCATTGTTGGGTGCGTTTTTAAAATATGTTCAACTTAGCGCACGAATCTACGTAATGTCATTAACTATGATTCTTACATTCCCAATATTCCGCTTGCACCAATCTAGAGCAAACAACATTCTCTGATTAAAAGCATATTTGTGGACTGCTTACTCCGTTTCGCAAGGCTAGGTTTGCGGCATCTGTGAATAAGCTGATCACACCATTTAATATATTGGCTTTAAGCCGCTTTGATAAAAGTCTGCTTATTATTCGCTTTTTGAAGTAATGGTTGATAGCAGCTTTAAGGATAGGGTAGCCGCTCCCAAGCAGCAATTTTCGCAGTCCGAATCACGCTAAAGTGAAGTAAAAGAAATCGAGAAGAAGACGATGTGCCCGACTACAGCGATTAATTCAAAGTGTCTCTTCGAAAAGACGCCGTCAGATTTGACAATAACAACCAATGATTGTGATTAACAGGACATATTGCTTACCTTGCAAAATCTTACACTACCCGAAATACGAATACCTTCACCAAAGAGGAGACGAGAGCAGCTTTTACCGCCGAAGTACAAGGTAGTGCGCCAAGGCGTTCTTACGACTTGATGGATTTCAATGACGAAGTTGCAGAGAGATGGACAGAGATATCGCAAAACAAATTTGCGTTTGGAATAACAATACCGAAGAGGCCGCAAATGAATCGGGTGAGTCAAATTCGTGGCCCCTTTGCATATTACAGTCAAATGCAAATGTATAAACGTGCCCGCCAACGTAACACCTTGGAAATGTCGTCAATTTCGAGTGACCCAAGGCATCGCTGTTCGGCGGACAATGATCATCGCATCACTTAGAAGTTTTTGCTATGATGTTAGTGCAGGTGAGAAAGTAAAGCTGAAGATTTGTGAAATGATAAAAACTCTCGAAAAGTAGCATATTAATTCCCAGACATGCGTCTGCTGATGCGACTTCGAATGAGGGAAATTGGTTGAGGGATGAGGTGGTTAAGGAAGTAGATGTGAAGGAGCACAAGCTGAAGCATACGAGGCTGTGTAGGAAACTAAGCATCTCAAGCTAATTGATGCTAGAGTGGGCACTACGCATAGAGGTTATTGTGAACGTTGTCAGCCAGTCATGTGGGTTGGCGTCCATGCACATGGAGGCAGGAAGTTAAGTACATGTAACACCAAAACAGTTAGAGATTCTGCAATACTAAGACACATTATCGCTGCCTTCTTCTCTATCACAATAGCTGGTGCTTGGGTCTGTGGTGAACAGTATCAGAGCGATATGCATCAGAGCTCAGTAGCACCTATCTTGACGACCTGATGTCGGAGGTGATCTTCAATGAATTGCAGGATAGTGATCATATTCACAACATGCTCTTTGCTAAGATTTGCTTTAACACTAATGAAAATTTCATTGTTAAGTGGTGGAAAGCATTAATATCCCAGAGTAATTCCCAAATAAATGCGATGAATAAGAATGTTACTTGACATCCTGTATTCTGCTCACATTCAAACATTAATAAAAAATTTAATCCGAGCATTGACGGCTGCTTGGCTCTATTGCGGTTACTTGACTTTTGATAACAGCGTATGGCGCCCCATCATTTTTACATTTACACAGACCATAAGGTTAATTGCAAAGAGAAGGCGATAAATGAAAATTTTTATTAATATAGTCCAATTCAGAAAACTGCTTACGGGAAAATGAGAGCCTAGAAGTTAAAGCACAGTAATCAAACCGTACCATATAAAGACAACTCTATGCGAGGCACGCGGAAATGAAAAGCAGATACGCACGTGATGAGTAATCTGAGGTGGAAGTGTTTCGTTAAGTATAGGATGACTTCCTTCTTCATATGCAAGTTTTGAGTGTTTTTTTGCATTTCCGCGCATTAACATCAATTCATTTGGGGTATTTGTAAGAAGTCTTAGTTGCTTCACTTAATGTTTTAGAAGGGTGTTGCACTGATTTCCTGATTCCAAATATATGGATTAAATCCTGATTCCAAATATATGGATTAAAAAAACCAGTTAGCACCATTCAGCACGCATCCTCATGAATACTCACAAAAGCTTAATTTGTATGGAGGGATCAGCTATAAGTGCTTGGTTGCTACTATAAAGGCAATTATACCTTCAGACTGTCATATGTACAGCAAGCAAGCGTTGCCAATCCTTCTTTGAAGTCAGGCGCCTCCATCGTTGGAGGATTAAATGCACCCCTTACCACATCGAGCAAGCAGAGCGCAAACATACAGATTTTTTGTACTGTGGGTATTTATAAAATAAGGCTATGTAGTTTATTAAAAGAAAGCGGTCGATGATGACTCAAAGACAAGTTTGAAGCCAATTTTAATTATCTACGCTTACCACTCACAAATTGTGCGTAGGAAGTGAAAGACAATATTTGCCCATTTCCCAAGCTTTATTAACGCATACTAGCTTCTACATGCATCATGTCAAGCTGCACGATATTCTTCCAGCAGCTGCTTTCAAACCAGCAAATATGGCTTTTTGAAGTGCTGTTTCAGTGAGTCCAGGTATACCCCTCATCGAACTCATATCGGCTTTGAATGACGTCACATCAGTGAGACGAATGATTGTCTCCTCCTGTTGCTCCACCACGATGTCCATATCCACTTGGTTTATGTAGTGATCATTGACCAGCTTTGCTTCTGCTCTGCAGTGGAAGTTATGGCAATAGAACTGAACGTTTTGAGTAAATGCTTACCACCAATGCCAAACATGACATAATTTGGGAGAGAAGAATCAAAACAAAAGGAAAATGTGAACCTTACGCGGAAAGTGGACCTGTATGACTAGCGCAATCGAAGTTTACATAACGCGCTATGACAGAACACTCGAATTTGGTGGAGGAGTTCTTTGAGGCGTAGCACTGAGATTGCAAAGATGTCTTTCTACATTCTCCCTTCGCTTTCCGCCTCAAGCCATTCAGTGCAAAAATCACGCTTGTGCAAGCTTTTCTCACCAAGTGATTTGCGATTTGTGGCATTCCCTCGGCTACGTCGATCACTTCTGGACACTTGTCTTCATAAAAGAAGGAAAACTTGCCATGATACTTTTATACAAAGTTGAAGGCAATCATTTGATGTAGTGTTACCTGTTGAGGTGCCAATTGGAGACAACTCGATGCCAACTTCTTCGTCCTTGGACACACATGCAATGACCACGCTGACGAAGAAACAAAGTAGACCAACCTGTTTGCGGTACATGTGGAGAAACGGAATGCAACAGCTCGAATGGGGATCTATTTAAGCTGGCAAGTGCAATCCATTAACCTAGCTGTCTACCCACGCAACCTGATATGTAACAGTGTTCTATCGTAAAAGAAAACAATCGCATTCACTTACTTTTTCCGAGGCATGCTTGCATTGTAGCGACACAAGTAAGGGTGAAAACCATGCCTTGTTATTCTCAACGGTACATAGACAAGTTGCGAACTCGTCTCTGTGCCACGCCAAATTTTGGAAGGAATGAGAATTCAATAAGCTCGACCCAACTCTGAAATATGAAAAGGAAGGACATTTTTGTCCCTTTGCGACACAATCAAGTGTTTATTCTTCTGACATTTAGGCAAGATGTAAAGGAAGAAAACTGTTGCCAATCTTTCCTCGTGCGTGTTTGTTACTGAGCAAACGAAGCAGATACAAAAATTCAATTATTTGAAGAGCTAATTGATGAATGAAGACTTCTGGATTATTGCTTGCGCCGCACTTGGCTTTGGATTCTGATCTAAATATAGGCGAATATCTATGGATCACCGATCGCGTAGTTGATTCAGAATGTATATCCCATTCCATTTAATGCCATTTTTTGTGCATCTCTCTGGCAAGCTTCTGGGCTTTCTCCCTTATAAAGGTGATCCTAAGTCCATGTGATAGACAGGTTTCTTTGCGACTAAGTCTGCATTGTATAGGAAGGTTGGCAAACCAGAAAACATGACGGGGAACATGGGGACTATTGGTGGAGGTTTTGGAGTGGTAAACTTATCTTTACGACGAAAACTACCCGAGATCATTTCGCAGCACCAGTAGGTCCAGGCTAAATTTACTTCCGACCCAACGGCTTATGCTGATGACAAGCGAAGGCAAATCGGAAGGTTTTATTCAAGTAGGTACAAAAATAATTTTGTCAGTTTTGACACTATACCAGCAAAGCACGAAGTGTTTTTTCTAAACGAGCATTGACTGGACTAATTTTAAAGGCACTGATGCATTTCGAGTAAAGTTTGATGAGAATAAGACTCCGCTGTTGTCATTCACTTTAGTATATCACCAACCCACTAACATTAATAGTGAATAACCATAATGATCATTAAATTGGGGTGCGATAGATTGCGGTGGAGCGAATTGCGCATCACCAGTAACGGATTGAAAAGTAGAAGTAGAAGGAAAATTCGCAAACCGAAATTGAATAATAACAAAGAAGCAACGAAGGAACCTGCTATGATACCACGCTACCCGGATTCGAAATGAAAGATAAAAATGCACTTGCACTTCTTACTGGTTAGGCTACCTTTTATAGTTGGGATCATCAAATCACTACGATAGACTCTTTATTAGAACACTACGTAAAGGGATTTTTGGCGCCGATGCTATGATGGACCAAGCTGGGCAACATAAAACAACGTAAGCACTTTTGGAATGGAGAGTATAGTAAAGCATCGAAAGCTAAACGAAGCCACGGTGTATGTGGTAGTATATTTTGCATTATTACATTATATTTACTTACACCCTCTTATGCTCTTTTACTGGCCGAGGCCAGCCAGTGAACATAGCAGTCGATAACGCAAATAAACAGACTCCTTAACTTGTAAACCACGACTCGGGCCCCCAAAAATGACCTGAAATGAATGCGTCTTAGCAGTTCTGTCATTTCCTAATGAAAATTTTTCGTCGACACTGTGAATTATGGACTTTAGAAGTGGTCATTTTGTCAAGACAATTACAAAAGTAGAAAGGAAAGAGAAATTTAGAAATATACGCCTCAAATCATTCAAATACTCACGCAAGGTCTAAAAGTGAAAAAAAAAAAACCTTTAAAGATGAAACACAGAGGACCTCCAAAGTGAGCCTTGAGGTCGCCATTTTGAAGGGTAGATTTTACTGGTGTCAAACGTCTAAGGCCGTTATGGAGACAATGATGACCTGTACCTTATACAGATGGATAGATTTATGCATGGATGCATTGAGCTGGTCATTTGGCCACCTTAGAGCGCTCAATAACTCCATCTGCAGTCTAAAAATGACGTGGATTACATTATCAATCAAATGAACAGCTTGAATCTGCCACTTAATGCATGGTAGTCAGAGAAATACTTTGTTACACCCCTTGGGCAGGGGAAACAGCTACTTATCTTTTAAGTTAGTAAAGTATTTCAGTAGCCTCAGGTATGCGATTGTGATCAATTTTAAGGAAATAAAAGGGTTTTAACCGAGAGTATAGTTGTCTTTTGGACCAGCTCTTTTGTATAGAAAGCCTGGAGAATAACCTTAAGGTACAGTTTAGATTAGCCTACCTATAACGCATCGAATTGGATGAAATTTTAATGTGTTTGATTCTGAGCACATAAGGCGGGTCGGACAAAGGTAGTCTTAATTTTTAGCATCATATTAGTTACTCCTGCACTATGGGCAAGAAAAGGTTCAAATGACCGGCCTTGGCTTTGCTGTATCGCTGCCTACTCACTCCAATTCCATATGTGTAGAGAAGAGGGTGACGCGAAACACACATGTTGTTTTAACTAAGTTTAATTGAGATTTAGTCAGTTACGTTTGATCAAACCTGGTTAACTCAGAGTAGAATCGGGTGCATTTGAACAAAGATAGGTCCAACAGAGTGAACGTCGCATGGATGACTCGTGCTCTATTTTCATTGGTAACAGCGGGTTTAAACACGAGGTAATTAATTTTATTCACACTGTATAGGTCTTTGGTACAGCAAAGCATTTAGCGCCGCAGAAATTGCAATCAATGCATCCCAAGACTTAGTACCCATTTGACTTCTAAGTGGAAATCGACATATTGGGACCACTCTTGACTGGCTGGTGGAAACGGTAAGACATTTGCCCCTAAATTCCCTTAATGAGTAGCGAAGGCAGTTGGTTGGTAAATTAAAGGGACTTATAGGTCGAAAGATAGTTGTGCATGCAAATGAATAGTCAGGCTGACAGAGGAAAAAATAGAAAGGTGGATAATGGGAAGGAGGCAGAATATCTATGCCATACCGAATGCCAAGTACTACTGCATGTAAGATGATGATGGTAAAAATAAACGCCTACTGGTTTTATCAAGGTGCAATCAGAAAAATGCCAATCCTGCGAATCCGTTGCTTTTCTGGTCCACTAATCGTAGATACAGTTGTCATTCGAAGGAGGAATTGCAGAAACAGTGAAACAGTCCCGTAGGTGGTCTAGGAAATTTGATTGCATTTTTGTTGTAGAAGTTCGGTTGCTAGCTAATCACTTTATGCCCACGAAAAAATTCAATGCTTGTTTGTTGCAATGTATTATAGGGACTCACTGACTTGAAGGTGCTATATCGTATGGAGGTGCAGCACCACCTCAAGCATTCTCCACACCTATGCGGAGAACAGGTTCGCACGTTGTGCGTCTAATTACCATCTATGAAGTCCACAAGACCGTTCAGATCGTTGACGTCCATATTTAGGAAGACTTTTGCAAACAGATTCGCATCGTGTTACTTTTGCTACTCCCTTTCACATTCTTCCATCTATCCTTACTTGCGAAATTAAATCGAATTAAAGAGGGAAAATAGGATTCCTTCTTCTACCAAGGACCAAAATTACATGCTTTAATGCCTTCCCCAGCCAATTACAATGCCTGATTGGGCTTTGTCGATAAGGCTATAATTTTTCTCTAAAAACTCGTGTTTCATCTTAGCACTTTATGACTTAGTCATCACTTTGTGGTCATTCAGAGCTAGCTTTAGCTTTCATGCTTTAAAATAGTAAGGGTGTTAAATCCACTTGACAAAACCGATGCCATGAAATTTTACAAGTCAAAGTAACATTTGTGAATGAGTAATTGTGTTTTACACTTACATTACGCACTTACGTAATTTTACCGGACTTCATTTTAAATTCATACAGGAAAATGTTCTTCCAGCTGTAATTTCTACATCACAATTCACAGTTGTCGCAAAAGAGCAAGTGTTTTTGACTTGTGCGAAAGAATTTGACAGTATTTAAAAATATCATTACTTATACAATTAAAGTCATGGTTACAATTTCGGTAGAGGAGAGCCTTCTTTTGGCTTGGTTTTTAAGAAATTATCTTTTAACAAAGGAACTGGTTGCTTCTGTAGCAAATTAGGCTACGCTTACTGGTTAATACATTGTAGTCTTGCGAGTTGCCAATTAATGACAGGTGGCGTAGTTTCTAAAGGCATTTCTATAAATGAAAAGGATGGAAAAACACATTGAGAGGGTTGAGGTGGAGAACCCCTACTATACTTTGGACGGAGATTTCACATCATCTGCATGTGATTAGGTTGCAGCAGGAGACAACCATTCTCCTTTACTTGATCCCACATCCAACGGATGAAAAAGGCCGCCACTACACACAGCGCTACTGAATGGACAAAGAGCAAGGCTTGGCTAGTTGTGTGTTTCCGTTGACAGCAGTTCATCGACGATTTGATATGTGGATGCCTTAATTTCAGACCAAACCGACTGTAATCCGTCCCAGTAGAAGAGCAGATGGAGGAGTTCTACGCTACAGGCGGATAGCAAATAGAACAGCCAAACTCAAACATACGCTGCCATAGTGCTTCTTTAATGCAAACAAAGAGTAGCTCATTATCTTTCCGTGTTAATCACCACCTACCTCGCAGCAGCACTTCGTCTAACAATTCTCCTTCATTGTTGTTGGGTAGTTGGCGATGGAAACAGTGGTATTCTATTCCACTAGCATGTACTAATGCTGCTCGATTGTACTCTGTAATCACACCTTCACGAATACCTGCCTTCACATTAAATTGCAAAGTTTTGCACGAATCGATGAGTCATTACAAAGCTAAGATAAAAGTGATGGCGAATAGCTCTTCTAACCGTTACGCATTAATTTTAAGCAGAACATATCCTTTAGATGAAGCTTTCAGCAAAAAGGATCTGTATGCACTCCTCCCGTAATTGAATCTTCATGTTCATCTACTTTGAAACGAATCTTGTCTGTCTCTCCTTTCTGTCCTTCTTCAACCATTCAATGCATGCACCGGGGAAGTAGTACTAACACGGAGACTGCCATAAATGCAAGGCTACTAATCTTGGCAATCAGTTTGCGAGTGATTAGCGGTGGAGTCGTCATCACCTTCAACAGTATGTCGATTGCAAATCCAATCAGCTAGTCCATTTTATCCAGGAAAAATTATTTGGTTTTATGCACATTCTAATAGATGTATCTTGCATCATGTGTCGCGGAACAGTAGTTAGAGGACACTTTTTTGTTGCAAGGCCAACTTTAACTTTTTGGGTTAGTAGGCAGAACTAAATGGCACTTTTAATGCACTCACTTTAAATGTGCTTGAAATTCAGGGTGGTGAAAAATTTGCCTATTCCATATCCATCCATTCTCCATTCATACAGTCATTTACGCTCTTGTGTTTTCCCATTTTTTTTGCTTCTTTTATATAGCTGATTTATTTATGCATTGACTAGGAATTAAACTTCAACTTCTGAGTTCCATTTTTTTAATTGACAATTTTTTTAACATGACTCGTCGGGTTGGTAGATTTTATTTATTTTTTTCAACAATATTCTGGGATCAGCTTCACATTTTGAGATTGCGTCGGTTGAGATTACTCATATAGTTAACCCATTTGATATTAAAATTAAAAATGTCCGCAGACATGGAACCTTCGTTGGTAAACCACGTGTTTAAAGATTGCAGCTGTTAGTGTTTTTGAGGCTAAGGGGAATAAGTGTCCTAGATCTAAGCACCTGCCACTGATGCAGTCAAAATCCCTAAAAAATTAAGAAGTTGTGAGATTTTACCGAGAAAGCATCCTTGGAAACGAGACAAGGGCTAGTGAGTATGGTGTTGAAGACTTCAATGCTGTATTGGTGTAATGATTACACGTGACGTGGAGCAGTGAATCGCACATCAATCTAGAGGGCAACATTAGAATTGGCGTCGTAAGGAGGACGGTTATTAAGCATGCACTATCAGAGCAACACAACAAGTTGTGAGCAGAGTTTATCTAAGTTGTTGATGGGAATCCCCACCCGCGGCCTCGAAAAGAGCGCTACAGATTTTGGGCAAATAATAACATGTATTGTCCAGGTTTCTTTCTTCGTTGAGATTTTTAACGACGTCTCTCTTTTTATCTTTATCATGCTTCCTTCTACTGAGAGTGGTTTTGTAGAGTGAGGACCGATGCAAAACTTGCTACGCAGAATTGTGAAGGTTTGGGGTTTATTAATGACTTGGCTGCACCCGAGTTATGGAGGAAACTGCAGGGAAGGGAATCATATGGGGTAGGCGGAAAAGGGAATAGTACGGCCCACCATGTAGAGTTTGACTGAATGTTGTACGTCTGGTACGTTGGTGTCAGGAGGAGTTCCAAACGCCTTTTGGTCGCTGCCTCTACTGACTGACTGAGATCGTTAATCTTCACAGTGTGAAGCTTCGCCGCGATGGTTGGTGGTCAGACTGCCGCTCTGAACTGAACGGCCAGTAAGTTATTCGCCTTTTTTGGTGGACAGCCTCTGAATGCACGTTCTGCTAAAAGCTGTAGGGTCCTAGCGACGGAAGAACCCTGTAGCCAGTTACTGCTCTCGCTGGTCAATGACAATTTGGATCAGTGTCTTGCAGCAATAGTCAATTTTGGAGTCAGAAGACACTCCTGCATCAATCGCTGCTATGAATAGCTCTTGCGAAAGAGCTCGGAGAATCAGCGGGATTCTCCGCCGCTGAGGATATAAGCAGATGTTGATCTTCACGGTTTTCGTATAGTCTCCAAAGTTCTTCCTTCTTCAAGGTGGAGGAAATCCTCCAACGCTGCTACCAGGGTAGACGGTTCTTCCCTTCTTCCACCCTTACTGATGAGAATGCTGCTTACTTCCAGACATCTTTATTATAAATTGAAGGATGGCATGGGGTAACTATGTCGGGGAGTCCAAGACGAGAGTGCGTCGACCCCTGGATAGCGACCACGGTGATTCCTGAACAGGTTAAAATTGTCCTCCCACCTCTGGCCCAAAATGCACATTTAAAGAACTTATGGTGATGAGAGGACCTAAGCTCGAATTAAACATCGGCTGCCCTCATGTGAACTGTGAATGGAAAGTAAACAATTTTTATCTGAAGCTCATCATATCATCGATTAACGATAAGAGCAGTTGAGCTAACGCGGACAGCAGTGTATGCGGATCAACTGCTCTGGATAGGGTATCCGTGCTGTGTGTTTTTATTCCTTCTCTGATCTGCAGTGCATGACACGTTGCGTTCTGCCTAAAATGAAGTAACTTCGCAGCACTGCTGTGTTGACGATTCCCTTAGAGTCTGCTTTGCGTACGAACATGCCCTTATGCTCCTCAAGTTTTTTTGTTTCCTTTGAGTCTTTCTTTATGCCATCCTTGCTATCAGATTCTGCAATATGAAGTGCAAACTGGAGGAAGAAATTTGGACGAGAAGGGGTCGTGTATGTAATACTTATATTCTTTAAATGTGCTTTGTAGGCCAGAGGCGGGAAAACAAGTTGAGCCCCGTGGCGGTGCGGCGTGGAGATTGGCAAGAGCTTGACACTTCTCCGTCCTAAATTCTCCTACTTGGCCTCACTGTACGATCTCCCTTCTATAATAAATATGTCGAAACGTGTTCCGACTCCTAATAACAAGGGCAACGAGAAGGAAAAGGAGGAACCCTCTACACTGGTGGCAGAGTTGGTGGACATTCCCCTTTTCAAGGAAGGAATGAACTTCGGGGATTGGATGAAAACCGTGAGGTTTAACATTCACTTGTATCCCCAGCGCCAGAGAATTCCGCTGATCCTGCATGCTCTCCCGCAAGGGCTTTTCTTCGCAGCGATTGATGTCGTAGTCTCACCTGACTCCGATCTTGACCAGTGCTACGAGATACTGGCCCAACTCGCTATTGACCAGCGAGAGGAGTCGCTAGCTAGGAAGTTTTTCCTCCGCGATCGAAAATCAGACGAAAACGACGAGGAATACGCGAGAGTCCTGCAAATCCTCGCCGAACGGGCCTTCAGAGGCTGCCCACCTAACAAGGTGAAAAGATAAGTGGCTGTCCAATTCAAAGCCGGAGTCCGTCCCCCGTCCATCGCCGCAAAACTCCAGGCGGTGAAGACCAGCGATCTCAGCCAGCTGGTCGATGCCGCAA
Organism: Taenia hydatigena; assembly: GCA_036345935.2. Classification (NCBI taxonomy): domain Eukaryota; kingdom Metazoa; phylum Platyhelminthes; class Cestoda; order Cyclophyllidea; family Taeniidae; genus Taenia; species Taenia hydatigena. The sequence goes on from JADWOT020000003.1 coordinate 13,400,325, forward strand.
CTAGGAAACGTCAGGAACTTCTCCTGACTTCGCCGCCCCACATGTCCCACCGCCGACCAAATTCCACACGTCCACGTTGGGCTCTGCCGCGCCGTACCTCAAAAGCAGATGAGCCACACTATTCCTTATCCTGCTTATCCTCCCATGATTCTCTCCCGTTTATGCGAGTCTCTGGCAAGCTAGAGAGACGTCCCTGCAGTTTATCTCCTTGATTCAGGCGCAGCCAAGTCATTAGTGAATCCCCAAGCGTTCCCAGATCTCCGCAACAAGTTTCGCACGGGCCCTTCCTTCGCAAAACTTCTCTCAGCAGAAGAAGGAAAGATGAAGGTAAAAGGATAGACTTTGCTAATAGTGTCACTGGGGAAAGAAACGTGGAAAGTCCAATTTATTATGTGCCCCGAGTTAGTTTGGGACGCGATACTCGGTGTTGACTTCCTTCGTAACACCAAGGCGGTCCTGAATTTTGCAGAAGGGACATTCGTGACCCAGCAGTATAAGGAAACAACTCTGGTCAGATCCCCTCCCAAAAAGGACGCAGATGAAATCTGTGGCACCCTTTTCGAGGCTTTGCTCCCAGTTAACACAGATCACCAATAGTGAGAGAAAGGAGCTACGCTCATTGCTTAGCAAGTATCCGAGCATGTTTTCATGGCAAGGAGCAAAACTCGGACGAACAAGCATAGTCAAACACACTATTGACACCGGCGAGGCTAGGCCCATTTGGCAACCATCCACACGTATACCTCCGCCCCTCCAGGACGAAGTGAACCGTCTGGTGGAAGAGATGATCAAGGATGAAGTTATCAAACCATCCAAGTCACCATGGGCTTCCCCAATCGCACTGGTAAAGAAAAGTGACGGTAGTCCACGGCGGTGCATCGATTACAGGAAGTTAAATGCCGTAACTAAGAAGGACGCCTTTCCCTTACCTCATATCAACGACTCCTTGGATGCTCTACATGGATCAAAGTGGTTCTCCACACTAGACTTAAAATCTGGATACTTGCAAGTAGAAGTGGCGGAAAAAGATAGGGAGAAGACGGCTTTCATAGTACCCAACGGACTTTATGAAGCCCAGACAATGCCGTTTGGACTCTGTAACGCCGCAGCCACTTTCCAGCGCCTGATGCAGACACCACTGATTGAGCTTTTTCCGAAACATTGCATAGTCTACCTTGATGACATCCTCGTTTTCGGTAGAGACATTCGCGAGCATAACGCTAATCTCAAACTAGTCCTAGACCGTCTGCAGGATGCAGGTTTGACCTTGAATCCAAAGAAGTTTCAGTTTCTCTGCCGTTCAGTCAACTTTCTGGGGCACACAGTCTCGTCAGACGGGATGGCAGTCACTGAAGATCGCACAAAACAAGTGAGAACCTGGTCAACACCAACTAATCAGACGGAACTTCGCGGTTTCCTCGGTTCGGCAACCTACTATAGGCGCTTCGTTAAAGGCTTTGCCAAGATTGCTAGTCCTCTACACAAACTAACTGAGAAGCAGGCAAAAAGAAATTTCAAGTGGGAGAATGAACATGATGAAGCCTTCAAAGAACTAAAGCGAATGCTCTGCTCCGCTCCGATTTTGGCTTTACCAAATTTCGAGATCGACGCACCTCCATTTGTACTAGTCACGGACGCTAGTGACGTGTACGTGGGCGGTGTACTTTTGCAAAAAGACAAAAAAGGCAGGGAACACGCCATTGCCTACGCTAGTGCCAGACTAAAAAAAAAAATGCGACAGAAGAGTGCAACAGAACGTGAACTTTTCACCATCTGTACAATGGTGCGACACTTCAAGCACTATCTTATAGCGAGACAGTTCATAGTGAGAACAGACCATCAGGCGCTGACCTGGTTGAAAACAATGAAGGAGATCGATCGTTCGGTTGCACGTTGATACGAGGATCTGCAACAATATGATTTCACTGTGCAGTACAGAAAAGGAAACTCGCATAGCAACGCAGATGCATTATCCCGCAGACCCCTCTTAGTCGATAGGCATAGCGGTGTAGTGGGAACCCTATTTTTAAGCGAGCCGACTAAACATCAGTGGAGTAACACACAGAGTACAGACCCCGACACGTCCTTGGTATACGACAGGTTTCTGGCATCCTTGTCCAAGCCCACTGCGGAAGAGATGAAATCATCTAGCAAGGCAGCCAAGCAGATATGGCAGCAATGGTCCAAACTCTCCCTGGAAGATGAAGTCTTGTGGTTGTCCCAGGTTCCCTGATACAAACAGCCCTTCGAGAGCTGCACGAACAATTGAGCCGCATAGGCGAGAAAAAGATGGTGGAGGCCTCGATGAAGCGATACTGGTGGTCCTCTTTCTCCCCAGACGTGCACGACTTCTACCGAACCTGCATTACTTGCAGCAGGTTGAAGAACCCTCATTCCACAGCAGTGGCACCCCTGCAGCCTATGCCCAAAGGGTTTCCGGGCGAACGAGTGGGCATAGACATCATGGGTCCTCTACCTCTTACCGAGAGGGGAAAACTCTATATCTTAGTTATGATTGACTACTTCACGAAAGTGGCCGAAGCAGAACCCATGAGGTCCCAAGACGCCGAGACAGTCGCGTCAACGCTTTTCAATCGTTGGATCTGTCAACACGGAGTGCCTGAATCAGTCCATAGCGATTAAGGCCCTAATTTCGAAAGCCGACTCTTCGCTGAACTATGCAAATCCCACGGAATCGCAAAGACGCGCACGACACCTGGACACCCTCAGAGCGACGGACAAGCAGAAAGAACTAAACGAACCCTGATAGGGTTACTAAAGGCTTTTACAAAGGAGGCATGACCGGAAGATTGGGATTTAAGCCTTGGACGCGCTCTTCTCGCCTATAGGGCTACGGTTCATACATCAACCGGTGTCTCTTCGCTGAAGATGCTCACAGGCTGCAAAATGAGAGTTCCCTCCGATGTATCCCTACCGAGTAAAGAAGTGGCTACCGACAACGTCCCGGAGTACGTCCTACGTCTCAAAGAAGGGATAGGAAAGACGTTTAATCTTGCCCGTCGACACCTTCAAATGTCTCATACCGGACAAAAGAAATACTACGACAAGCACAGTCGACTCACCGCCTACTACGAAATAGATCTCGTTCAAATATATCAGCCGATTCCCATACCTGGGACACATTGCAAATTTTACCACCCTTGGAGTAAAGATCCCTTCCACGAAGTAAAAGTCCTGTCTCCCACGAACTACCTCGTCCGAAACGCAGAACTCCGTACTTAGCCTATAACTGTCCATCACAATAAGATCCGACCTAACAGAGGTGCTCCGCCGGTGGGTTACGAGGACGAAACATATGTAATCGTAGAAGGAGGCAAACCACTCGATGGTTTAACCAAAGCAAATCAATAGAGGTAGCGCCGGGGACGGCGCTCAAAAGACGAGGGTGCCATGTAATACTTATTCTTTAAATGTGCTTTGTAGGCCAGAGGCGGGAAAACAAGTTGAACCTCGTGGCGGTGCGGCGTGGAGACTCACAAGAGCGTGATCCATCCCCGTCCTAAATTCTCCTACTTGGCCTCACTGTACGATCTCCCTTCTATAATCAATATTTTGAAACGTGTTTCGACTCCTAATAACAAGGGAAACCAGAAGGAAGAGGAGGGACCCTCTACAGTGTACTATCCCTCAACCAGGAACATATTTCTGCTTTTGATGCCATTCCGAGATATCCAAAGTGTTGTCCACGACACTTGGTTCGCTTCTATTATGATCGGCTTTGAAGGCTAATGGTGCCATGGCCAGATATTTGGAGCCTAATTCTACTCACGTTCCCAAGTGGTTCTAGCATTCAAACGTGACGTGGCATCGTGCTGGAATTTGGTAGACAAAGCGATCGTAACTTAATTTAGCTTTGTAGTACTTTGTTTGTTAGAACTACCGGTATCGGCGAAGGTCACAGAGGTGGCCGTACTGTCCGAGCTGCGTGGGCTGGCCTCCGGGCCATGCCAGCAGCCTATTTCCCTCTGTCCGTTGAATATATATGTTCTACTCTAGCATTCTGCCTTCTTTTGCCTTCGAGCGAGCCTCGGGACGCTACAAGCTTTGCTAGAGTTTTTAGCAGCAACTTATGCTAGCAATTCCCTCCCAATTTCATTGAAAAGTTTCAAGCGAATGGATTGTTTTTCAAATCGAGCACAAATTCAAGTCAGAATATTGTCGTTTGGCAATCGGGATTAGCTTTAGTGAAACACCTTGTCAGGCGCAATAAGGATAACTAAGTTTTGAAATTAGCAATAAGATCGACTTAATAAAAGATATCGATCGAAGCCAAAATTGCCCATTTAATGGCAAATTGGCTTTGATTATCTATTTAGTTTTGACATTTGATCCTTTTAAACAGAGATTTTATTATTCCAAACGTTTTGTTGCCTAAAATTGCTACATACCTAAAGACAATATGATTTCAAACAGATTTGGGGATAAATAGTGTTTAAATGATGCGCTCCTGATCTTTAAATAACCAATCATGCCTTGAGCTGGTTTAAATTTTGTTCTGGGTATCTTGCGGTGGTGTTCGTTTGCGATCTGTGGAATCTTCCTCGATTGGAGAAAATTGGTGGTTTGACAAGGGCGTTCAATTTTTTTGCTCCAGGCAATTATGGAGTGGTGTACAAATGTCCCAATTGGAAGCCTGGACAGTTAGAGGCATTAAAGTGAATTAAACTTGAGCATTCTAACCAAGGCAACCCCTCGACTGCTCTCGGAGAAATTGCTCCTTTGAAGAACTCAAACACCCTAATATTGTGAGGTATATTCTGAATATCGATTACCTTCTTGAATATCCCTAGTTTTTGAATATTTATCAGTGGGTCTCTGGCGGTATTCGGATATTAACTATAAGAAAACCGGATTGCCTCCAGACATTGCTAAAGTAGGATTTCGGTTTCGCTTATTTCTCATCTAGTCTATCATGTACCAAATGTTGCAAGCGCTTCGTTATTGCCACCGTGACTTAAAACCTTAAAACGCTCTGTTGGATGTCAACATGAGTGTTGTTAAAATGGCTGACTTTGTTTGGTCAGGTATTTCGACTACCTTCTTCAAAATACTGAAAAATTTGTCTGACTGGTCTCAAAATGTTGTTGGTCGTCACTCTACGGTGCCGTCCTCCTTTTCTGGCGTCGATATGTGGTCTATGAGTTGTATGTTCGCAGAGATGGCTACAGGAGATCCGCTATTTTGCGGTGACTCCGAGATCGATGAACTCTTCCATATATTCCGAATAAAGGGGTACCGACTGAGGAAACTTGATCGGATGTTTCAAAGTTGCCTTGTTGTAACCCCGGATTGCTTCTAACTTGGCACGCTAATAGGCTTTGTTCTCAAGAAAAGATCATGCGTGCGCTTGATGCAGATGGACTTGATTTATTAACTGTGAGTAATCACCGCGTTTCACCCTTCCCCTTATTTCCTGTTGACATCACTGTTCTTCCAAGTCCATCGCTGGTTATACGAAACGGTGCAACTCACTGACAAAATCTTTGATATTTTGTCCCTAAGAAGTGTTGGTTGGCATGTAACTACTACCTCATTTAAATTTAGGTGCTTCTTTTCGACCCACCATCTCGCATAAATGCGTAACAGGCTCTTCGGCACCCCTACTTTGCCAGCCTTGACAAAAAGTCGCTTCCTGCAGTTGGTGAGGAGTAGGATGACCTACCGATTGGGAGAATTCTACTGGATTTTGTCGAGCTATGCAACGCCTTGATCAACATTGACGAAAGTAACTTAGGTGAGGATGAGGGGTGAATGAAAGATTTAGAGGAAACTTTGGATAAGATAGTTATTTTAGTTTCCAATTTTTCATTGTGAAGCTTGTGCAATTCTGGCATGTTGTCTTTCTCTTGCCTTGTTAAGCCGAGGACGGCGTCATCAACTGCTATTGGGTGTTCAAGTTCCTTCAAAAGCCCAATTTCCCTGAGAGCAGTCGAAGGGACGCCTTGGTTGGAATGCCCGAGATTAATTCTCTTCAAGGCCTTTAGCTTTCCCGACTTCCGATTGAGAAATATGTCGAACCTCCAACTTTTTCATATTCGAGAAAGATTCGAGATACCGTAACTGGACATCACCGCAAAGTACCCAGAACAGTCGCGTTAGTCTTTAATCGTTGGATCTGTCAACACAGTGTCTGAGTCAGTCTACAGCGATCAAGGCCCTAGTTTCAAAAGCCGACTCTTCACAGAACTATGCAGGATCCTCGGGATCGCAAAGACGCGCACGACGCCCAGACATCCGCAGGGCCGCGGACAGGTGGAAAGAACGAAGCGCGTCCTGATAGGACTACCAAAGCGGTATGGCTTGAAGGTTTGGGGATTCAAGCCTAGGGCGCGCTCTTCTCGCGTATAGAGCTACATTCCACGCATCAACCATTGTCTCCCCATTCAGGATGCTCACAGATCGCGAAAGAGATGTCCCCTCCGACATCTTTCTACCGAGCAAGGAGGTGGCAACCAACGATGCCCCGGAGTACGGACTACGTCTAAACCAAGGGATAAGGACGAACCACCTCGTCCTAAACGCACAACTCCGAACCCAGCTAATAGCCGTCCATCACAGTAAGGTTCGAACTTACAAGGGCGCCCCACAGGTCGGTTACGGAGATTAAACCAACGCAATTGTAGAAGAAAGAGAACCACCCGACGGCATAATTAAAGGCAACCAACGAGAATAACGCCGGGAATGGCGCTCAAAACATGAGGGGGCTGTGTACTACTGGTTCCTTAAATGTGCCTTTTAGGCCAGAGGCGGGAGGACGGTTTTAATCCGGTCGTGGACCAACGCGGTCGCTCTCTCGATCCTGAGGCTCCGTGGTCGTGAACACCTTGGCCCTGTTATTCCATGTGCTCTGCGCTGTAATAAAGATGTCTAAAAGTGACCAGCCTTCTCATAGTGAGGGTGAAAGAAGGGAAGGGAAGGAAGGGGAAGAACCGTCTACCGTCCTGACTTCCGATGACGGCATTTGTAAAATACTTCATATGTGTCTAGAGTAATGCAATGGTTGCCTTCCTCAAAGGAACTAATCTCCCTAGCCATCTAGTCAGGTTCGCGTCCAAGAAGTGCCGGAGCTCCCTTCGAGTGACCCCGAGTTACCTCAAGCCCAGCAGACATTTAGCCTCAACACCCTCACATTGTGCGCCTTCACACCACACCTCAAGATCAGGTGTATTAAGCTCCAACCCACACTGTTTGCTCTCAAGTAACCTATTCTTTTTTGCGAGTCCTGGGCTGCCCAGAATTAGCTTGGGTCTTGGTGCTCAATGCTAAAGGCACCTTCTTACCCACTAAGGCAATGAACCCGATGCAACTGTTTTGTTGCCGCAAGGAGTAGGTGGCATATCCATGAACAAGATAGATGACCTGTGCGCACAGCGTACTCTACCGATAACGGGGGGCGAAGAACTTTGCGAGTTGCCGTTTAGGACCGCTAACATAATCCAATGGCAAGGCGTTTAACTGAAATGAACAAGCGTCTTTAGGCATACAATAGATACCGGCGAAGTGAGACTCATCTGGTAGAATTATTTTGGTTAGGTAAATATTAACTTGCTGAACGACACGCAACAAATTATCAGGAGGGAATGGGCTACAGGTAGACAAAGTTGTTGGATCCATTTCCCTCCATTTCCACCGCCTCGTCTAGAGAGTGCATTTGCGACGATGATCACTAAAAAGGCCAAAAGTGGAGAAAGAATAGAAATAAAAGCAGCCATGAAAACAGAATGGATGCGGGAGACAATGGATCTGAATGGGATTGAAAAATAGCACCCACTTTGATTCCTGAGGTCAAGTGGTACCATAATAGGGAGTGAGATATCAATCAACTCGAACTTGAGAACAAATGATGTGATACTGGCACTCCCGATTCGGGTCCAAATCGGTTTCAAGGTAAAATTACCGACCCATAGTTTCGAGCGATTGCCTAACCGGATGACTTATATGCAGCGACTGCACAAGTAGTCTTATCAATGCACCGATCCATCGACCGACGCATGCACGCATACGGATGAGGAAGCAAAGAGGCGGTCTGAAGAAATGAGAGAAGCCGCCGCCGTCACCCCACCGACACGATCTATGGAATAGTTGATATTACTGATGAATGCGAAAGGGAAGAAAGAGGTGTTAATGAGGCGAGAGGGCACCCCCCCCCCCCCCCCCCGACAAAGAGAGAAGGGGAAGGAATGCGAAAGGGCATTTGAAGAAGGTGGGCAATGGGATAATGAGAGAGGCGAAGGGGATAACGATCCCCCGTTGACGGCAAAGGCTGTAAAGTAACATGAAAGAAATAGTGGGAGATGGCGACGATTCCTGACCATCCTAGTCGCTAGATTCAGGGCACATCACCTACGCCGCCGACACCGCCGCCACCGATTCAGTGATTGCACCAGAAGTTGAATGGAGGTGATGTTGGTTGTACTTCTGCATCACCCTTCCACTGTGATTTTGTGGGCCTACAAGAAGAGAGGAAGGACATGCTTTGTACACTGAATAAATTTGCCATTGACCTCTGACCCTCTCTGCTAAAAACAAACCTCACCCAAATGAGGCTCTAAAGCGGTGAACTTATTTCGAAAGCGCAGAAGATATCTTAGCAACTCGCTCAGCTTCGCTGACAGGCTAGTGCGCGTTCTGTAAGAGACGAATGCATTAGTGGTTCTAGATGACTAAGCGACCGAACTGAAGTCGACTGGAATTGTAGCAATTATTCTGATCAAGAACGTGCGACCCCCTTCCAGCCTTCAAAGCATCAACACCTCCAAAGCTCAACCACGTGTCAGATAAACACACATTCAATGTACGCAATGCTTGAAACTTCAGTCGCAAATTAATCGAACACACGATTAACCTTAACTAAGGCGATCTCAAAACCCACGCCTGCCCAATATGCAGGTCAGGGAGATCGGCAAATAGCATTTAGGGAAAAACAAACAAACAAACTACTGGGTTGGTTTGGATTTGTTATTAATGCATGAACGAATTGCGAATGGGAGAACCATGTAGAACAAGGAAACATAAATTGATGGATGGCTGCATGAATGTGGAATGGATGGATAGGAGAAAGTGAGCACTTGTTATGATGAACAGGTAGGCAGGAGAGCGATAAAAACAAAACGCGAGGAACAAAAGACAGCAACCTTTACCTGTAAGCCAGCCATCTTTGCATCACATCCCGCAGCGTTGAGCTGCGCCCAGTAAACACTGGTCAATTTACCCGAATTTATCTTTCATGGCAACAAGGTAGACCCAATGGCAGCAAGGAAGTCAGCAAACTTGCAGTTGATTGACTTTAGCTCCCAAGTGCAAGTTGTCAGCATTGCTGCATCGAAATGAGTTCCTCGCGATGTGCCGTGTACTCTACCACTACCACTTCGTGAGCCTCCACTACAGCTGTAATGTAGGAAGGACACCTTCTTGAATGGCACGCAATAAAAGCCTGACTTTCTTTGACCTCTCGCAAATCCCACTTATTCTTTCAATCTGCCAACAATTCCAAGTCGACTTTAGCCTCAATTCCAAAGCTGTTTGTCTTGAAATATCTACAGAAATGTGGAGGACTATCATAAGTGAATAGACCCACAGCTAGACGGAAGACTAAATAGAAAGTCCATTTGTGTTGGAAACAGGGTTTTTTTCTTTTGAATAGACTCCTCACAAGTTGCACATTTATCATAGCACATTCTACAGCGTTGGTGATCCCAAAGAGGACTTCAAACCAAGAAAGGAACAAACAGTCCTGAACACTAAGAACACGATCCGGATTCGCCATCCTAGACGCGGAAATTTTCGTCCACACTTGAAGGAGGCAAAACAGAATTCAATTAATGTATTTTGGTGGCGAAACTATTCAAAATGATGATGTATTAAGGCAAGAACCAAAGAGACGACCAAATTGTGGCGTAACTAAAATTCTCTCCTACTTGAGCTTCTTCGTAATGGAGGGTTCCGATCTATCGTGAATAATATTTCCACGATCACGACGAAGCTAAAAAGTGCACATTTAGCCCACGCTAAGAATTATTAATAAACAAAAATGTATCCAATGGCCACGCCTACAAAGCGAGGTGGAATTCAACCAGCAACATTTCATCGTTACAGCCATCATTGAAGTCAGACACGACGCGCCAACTTATTGACTAGCACTATTGTTAGAGGACGATGTGTTCCTTTGCTTGGGACGTGATGAAAAAACGTCTAGCACCCATTGCTCAAGTGGCCCAGTAAAAATGGTCTCAAATGCAAATGCTCAACAAAATGTGTTGGATGCGTGATGGAGCGGCGACATCTAAGTCAAGTCCACCGGATGAGGAGAAGCAATGTCTGTCAATGCAGTCCCTTAATTTGGTGCTTAGCCATCCCAAATGAGTAAAAGCAAATAGAGTCGGAAATGCAAAACAATTCATAAGACCAAGTCGAAGACCAATCGTTCGTTTACTCGAAAAAATAGCTGCGCAGAAACCTCTACTGCTTCCCACGCAAGCACAGGTGCCTAATGAAATCAAGGACATCACCACCGATGACACTACCAGTTTATGACCGATCACCACCATTATGACAATTGTGAAGCAGAGGAATGGGTTCACACAAGTCCCCCAACAAAAGACATGAAGCGATCGCATGAAAGCCTCTTCAAGGTCCCATTATTCGTTGAAGTAATCAGCATTGCAATTTACGATCCAAGCCCGCACAGTAATGCACAAGCTTGGTACGCATTTCACTTTTGTCGTCAGAAACAAACGGCACAGCCAAGTGTGGACATTAGGAGCTAATACGAGTGACAAAAGGCCAGAAAAATATTATCTAAGGAGGCGGAAGAATGTAAAGGGGACAGTGCATTATTTAAGCACTTCATGGCGCCCCCTCATGGGCAAGCATTGCGGCAACGAGGGATGGCCACAAGTTGCCCCTTAGACAACACTTTCTCCCAAGATGTTTCTTTCAAACGCCCTCTAGTTGCATTAAATTTCATCAAGTCGATAGATCTTAGCCATCAGTAACATTCGATCCTCTGTAAGTGAGCAATTCACCGCGGTCAACGGCCCCTTCAATCCATGAAACCACAAAGACACAAAAAACATGGCCTTTTAGGCATGAAGTAGTGCAAACTTCGAACGTGTGGAACGACCGATAAATTGACGGTTCAGAGAACTATAATAACAAACCGCATTCTGTCATTTATAGCAACAGGTTATATCGTCACCACAACATTTAATCGGCACGACTGTGCCTCCAATTGCTCATTCAAGAACTGAGAAGTACAAAAAATCAAAGTCACCTGACCGGGATGTCGAAACACGCCCCGTACACAACGATGAGACGGCAGCCCAACATTTCGAAATCTCAGCAAATAAGGCTCATCATTTTTGTGAAGAGGGAGAACAATCAAACATTTAGAATAAATTGAAGATTACTACTGAATAGGCAAATAGGTCAAATCTAATTCGATCAGTATCTGCAATGGGAAAGTGAGGACTTGCATTTCAAACAAAACAAAAGCCTCGGTTTCTCGTCCCCTTCCTTTCTGTAAGGCATCAAAGAGCAGCGACATACACGAGAGGTCCCGCCACCTCCAGAGTCTACGCGACCAAATCCATAAGCCCAACAGTAGGAGAGGGGGTGGAACCATCAGCTGCAGTCATTTCGTATTCAGGAACAACAGCAGCCGTCAGCACTTCATCGGTGGCCTTGACCGATCATTCATCAACAGATCATGCATCCACACTACCCAAAACAAGGAGGACAAAAGTAGAGTTAGCGGGTAAGGTATAGCTGAAATAGAGAATTAGATAAAGTAGACGCACAGCTAAAGACACGAGGTCAAAGACACGCCTACAGCGCAGGCTTTCCCCTTTTAAGCGCAGAGTGCGACACGTGGCAGACGAAGGAGGCAGAAATGTTCGGGAGGCCGTCCGCGATAACCACTATGACAGCCGTGGCGATGGTACCGCAGCAAGGGGCTAAAGGCGGTGGAAGCGTGTTGGTCCAACAATGGGATGTCCATCACTGCCATTGCCGTTCCGCATTCCTTGTCCGTAAGGAAAGCGAGGTTGCAGTGCGGTGGAGATGAATACTTGACGCATTATGGAAGCGTCAAACAAAAGCAACTGAGCAGGTGAAAACGGCCCACAATGAGGTACTCGAGAGCAATCATAAACTCAAAACCATGGCTAATCATCGATAACCAACCAAAAGTAACGTCAGCAAATTAAACATCATGGAGAAATCCGCATCCATATGCAAATAACAATGCACTGACACCTTGCTGAACTCACTACGGGCTGGCTCAACATTAGTAATTAAACTCATCACTGCGTGTCACCCGGATCCAGCGTTTGTTTATTTCATTCTTTGTTATGGAGGACGTAATCCAATGGACGTAAAGAGCATCTTCGACCACCTGTACTAACTTATCCATCACCGATTATTTTTCTGACAAATCACTAGACCGAATTTTGCCCCACACATGCAACATGGCGTCTCCCATTCCACTTTCAATAAGTCTACCAAAGCCCAGATAACATGCCATTCTATTGCCACAGAAAAATTGATATCATGTCCGTCGCTCTAGTTTGAAAAGAATCTATATCCACCAAAATCTGAAAGAGCAGAAGCGCCATAATACCACCTGAACTACAAAAGTGCATTCGATACCAGCGTTTAAGTAAATTCGATAACGAAAGCGAGCATCCCACAATGGACAATAATCTATGAAATAAGCAAGCCTAAAAGAGTCCCGGTTTCAGTTTTATTCCGGTCTGGGCTTCAAATATACATATGTGGAACAAATGAAATTCTTTTCACAACGGATACTTACGTAACTGTTCCATTTAGTACAAGACGTTATCCGGGCACAACAACAGCAATCCCACCCAAAGTCCAAATTTTCATGTATGCCGCTAGACTTATATGCAAAGTCTATTCGTTATGCAGAAAGCCTATACACGTCACAATTATTGCTACTGCCTCATGAAACCTAATATTTACTCTATTATGAACTACAGTGCGCACTCTTAACGAAAATAAATACAAAACAAGAGAGGCTGGCTTAAAACAAACTAAGTCCATTTGCAGCAATTCATGCGTAGCTTGAGGTATATATTAGGCATTTTTGCAAATGAATTTGTGCCTATAACTAAGACTTAGAGGGCATATAGCGAAAACCGGTTGGTGTACTTAGCAGTAAAGCAATTAAAATTATATACACGTCAAATTAGCCACTATTTTGACCACCAAGCGCAAGATAATTAAAGCAGACTTTTGAGTCACTTTATACTAGCCCTAAGTACCACACGCAAATAATTTAGTTTCCATCAAATACTTTATTTTTGTTTGAATGCATGACTGAGTTCAATACTGAGACGGGTCGATGGTTGAGCGTTTTGTAACCCGCCCACGGACTCTTGTTGCAGAAAAGTTTGTTTTTTTTTTTTTTGTCTGATTTATCATGCAAGATAGCCAGGGGACTGAGAAGTACTGACGTCTTGTTAGCAGCTCCACTCTTTGCATGATTTTATTGTGTCCTTCTGGTAAATGGACGTTAGATTTTATGGTATTCGGTTTTATAGCTATTGATGGGAGCCCAAAGGCATCTTCATAGAATTGTATAATGGGACTGATAGCAAGGACGGATTCATTACTTGTGTGGCTACGCAGTGTAAGTCATCGACATTTTTGGGCCGCCGTATACTGGGTGAGACTGGATTTGGGACATCGGGCGTACCACTTTCTTCGTGCTACTAGAATTCGACAAGGCATCGTGGCATAACTGTTCCCATGCTTGCACGGTGGGTTTTTCGGGGAGCAGAACCAAATTAATTTGACGTTTGTGGGCTTCCGATGGGTACAAACCCGTAATATGGGCCCGGAGTGATTACTGCTGAAATCGTTTCCGCATCTACTCGAGAACATACGTACAAAGAATATAGAACTTCAGCGATTTGAGAATCGCATGTTGCGACTGACAAATTTGCTTGTACTGAGCTTGGAGATGAGCCGAGTTTAATCAATTCACAAAGCTGCTGAGTGCTTGCGCCCGATTCGTCCTTGCCTGCAGTCGAATGAGATGGATAGCTGGTCAAGGGTATCGAGGATCTCTGCCCTGATCAGCTGCTTTCGTTACTCGGACTTGGTGGAGAACAGAGCTGCTTGGCTGTCGAAGGACTTTTGGAATCTGGTGAATGCGGAAAATCTGCTGTTAGCGGGTAATCAGAGTGCTACAATGGATATCAAACTTCATGGTTAGGCATGCTGGTGTGTGATGAGAAATGTGTAAGTGGCCTCTTTCTTGGTGCATGTAGTCCATTACCTGGTTGCGTTGGCATCGGCCAGCATGCACGGAGTGGAGAACATTGGGACTCTTCAACTGATGAATAGTAGACTGCTCGCCTACCCCATGCTGCATCCTGATTTATGAGACTAGAAACACTGGTAGTAGTAACTTAGCACGGCTGTCTGCCTTATTCTTTTATTTTTTTTTTGCGAGATTTATATGCTACTTGGGAAACAATATATTTCGTTACTAAATATTGCCTGGCATTATTTTAATTTCACTTCATTACGACAACGTCGTGGTTTTAACTATCGGGACTCAGTTTGTAAAAACGGGAATTACTGCAAAAACTTGACTTTACTTGGTGTTGCAGGTGGTGCAGAACATAAATTAAGCGGAATTGCCTATCCGTGAGGTTGTATTGTGGAACCTGTAAGGGGTGGCTAAAGAATATCAAATTTGAAGATGGGTCTTCGTACCGCTTCATGCCTTGCTCAGGTAGGAATAAGTTTCAATTCGTTAGTTGTCTTGATGTGTTTTGCGTCTTAATCGCCTTGATTAGCCCATTTTTAGGCGGGAAATCAGTAATTGTTTTTTGTTTTTTTGTTTTTTTTTTTCAGCGTCTCTACTACTGTCTGTGTGGTAACCGTTGCATTATCCAAATCGTGGTGCTATCCATGTTGGCAGTGCCTGTCTTGCCTGTGGCGTTGATGGTGGATATAATAGCTGTGCTTTTGGAGAGGCTGTTTAAGTATTCTTTTCTGCGTTGGCGAGTTAAGTGCATCTTCAGCGACTGTGGCGAGCGCGATTTGAGGAAATACAAGCCGGCGAGGGAGTGAAGACCGTGCTTCAACCGAGACTTCGATATGCGATCCGCGCTTATACTAGATCGGGTGTCGGTTCACTGGTTGTCTAGGTTGTCGTATAACTTCACCATGATTGACGTTGATGCTTTACAATTGGTTCTGTTTCTGCTGATAAGGGAATATTTTTTCGGGTCGGATATGTTTACGCGTGTGGTGAGAAGTGATTGGATGGATGGGAACTGTGAATTCTATTACGAAAAGTGGAGACGAGGAAGAGAGTGCGTTTCCCTACCAACGCAATAATGTTGCCGAAGTGCATTTGGTGATGGGTGTTGGCTGATGAATCTGTGCTGAGACCATTGGGAGTGTGCAAAGTGTGGCGCGGTGCTGTGTGGTAGTTCCTGCGTTAATGACGTCGTCGTTGTAGGCAGAGAGAACACATTTGTCAGTGTAGATGGAGGCTTGGAGGAGGAATTCGCTAAATGACGGCGGTGCATAGTTAGTGTTATTAGTTACATTACCTTTTTTATCGCTTGTCTACTTCGCTGAGGTGTGCTCTCTCTCGCAGGATTTGGTCTTCTGCCCCTGTAGGCAGCAATCGGTAGCGAATGGATGAAAATGGTATTGTGCTGGGTGACTAATTATACTTTAGTTTGAGCCTCTTCCCTTTCCGGTGGTCCGCGCAGTTTGCTCGTTCGCGTAGATCATCTTGACGGAGGGTTAGTGTTCCTGATCTGCGATCACCATTGCGGTGGGCTAGGTTACCCTTACAGAGGGCCAGTGTCTGTTAGGCTCTGAATGGTTGGGTTTGGTGCTAATGCACATCTACTCATTCATGCCATTGATTGAGGCAACCCATTTTTGGAAGGCGGGGTTACTTGGGATTTCTCATTGGAAGGAAGAAAGGAGGGTAGGTGGTCCGCGATCGTTCGTCACTTATGCGGAAGGGGCTCGCGTGCATCTTCTACTAATAATAAACGCGAGTAGAGTAAGTTTTGCAGATTGAAGCGTGGTGTGTGTTGATGGACCGTGGTAGATCTCAGCGTAGGCAGATGAATAATGGGTCAATTGGTGATGGTGCCGTCTTCCAGCGGGTGGATGTTTTCATGGTACACTCCGTCCATCACCCATAACTTGTTAAGAGGATGCAATAACGGAAGGGTAGGAGTTTTTTTGGCAATGAGGAGGATGCCTCTTCAAATTACTTGAGCGAATCTGTTCACGACACATCAATGATCGTGCCTTCCACAATTTTTCAGCACCGCCATCTTATCGGCTGCATGACAAGTCGCTCCTCTGTGTACAGGATGAACATATTTTCAATAAGAGGAAAACATGTAGGTTGCCAAAATAGAAGCTGCCACAATACAGTTCAGACGGATATTCATGTGGAAGAGGTGGTGAGGTGGCAGCAGCCACTCAATTTTATCGTCTTGCCTCGAAGCGGGTAGATTGTGAGGAAGAAGTGGGAGGAAGGGATGCAGCATGCTGTGCACCAGGTAGGATTACCGATGAATGTGTGGGAGAAGAAGGGAGTGCAAATTGAACGAGAGGAAGTGGAATGCAAAGAGGTAGCCAAAGAATGGGGGAATGGGGAAATGGAGAAGTAAGTGAAGAGTGAGGAGACACTCACAGTGAATGACCACGCAATCCTCCTCTCATATTTTCCTATTCTAGGAAGCATCTTTGTAATGTAATGCAAGTAGTCCCACATTCCTCACATGCACATGCATGCCGTGAAACGCTCCTGCAATCAGTGCGGGGAGAAATGAGGGCTTCACACTCAACCTCATGACTTACGGTTTTTTCGCGGTGCGTAAATGCAGAGAAGGGGCCGCTACCCTCAGATCCAACGTATTTCTCCTCCCCTACACCACTACTAACACAGTTATTCTCCCACTTTAAACATACAGCGCGGCTCTGCAAGTAGATATCACAAAATGCCAAACAATGTGTCCCTAATAACCTGAGAGTCGAGTTGCTGCACATTAACCAGAAAGACAACTAACCTCACCTCCATTCAACTTTGGTCGGAATCACAAAATCAATGGCGATAACGGTGTTGACGGCGTAGGTGTTGTGCTCCGATTCCAGCGACTAGGGTGGCAAGGAACCATCGCCATCTCCCACAATTCATTCATGTGACTTCTTTGCCTTAACGTCGACAAGGGGACCGGCATTAACTTCGTGTGTCTTCTCGTCCTTCACCTCTTTCTTCATTCTCCTCTCTCTTTGAGTGGCTCTTTGCATTCCTTCGTCTCTCCTTCTTTGTTGAGGGGACGCTCTCTCTTGCGCCTCATTCATGCCTCCCTCTTCCCACTTGCATTCGTCATCAATTTCACCTATTCCATAGCTTGTGTCGGTGGCGGCGACGGCGGCGGCGTCCAATCATTCATTCCGACCGTAGCGTCCGCTTTGAACGACTTCTAGGAGAGATGGAATTAAGTAACTGCTGGATTTGCATGAATTGCACGTCACGTCTTTCTGTTGGACCCTCTTCTTCCACATAAGCATCTATCTGGACTGCTTTGTGACAGATTTTGTTTTGGCAACCTAACTGTCATAGATGCTTAAGGTGTGAAAAGAACGGCAAAGGCGGAACTAAAGTTCAGAAAGTTAACCCAGGAAAATAAACGATAAATAGGCGAACAGAATAGCGGCGGCAAAGAAGGAGGCGCAGTGCGTCACCATCTTTATCGTTGTCAGCGTGAGCGATTGCCTTAATCGATTGCCCCACCATTTGAAAATCAGCTACCAGTGATCGCTGTCAGATTGCACGTGTAAAGCATGCAGGTAAGAGGGAGTGAATGCTGTTGTTGTTGCGACCGAAGTAGGCTCCTCAACACTGAGCGTTTCACTACATTGCCACTGTACGTTTGCGTTAGTGACAGGTAGAGCTCGAGAACAGCTCCAGTGATAGCAATCAGAGTGACTCAAGGCTATGAATGCTAACCGGCTGTTTCATGCCAACTCACATAAAGCATTGGCATAGATGGGCACTTAAGGCTAGAAAACGACGTCATTCGACCAAGGCCTAGGGCTAAATTTACATTAATACTGATCGCTCCAGAAGTATGTCGATCTACCTTTGAATCCACCCAAATCTATATCTACGGCTCCACCATGACGCCATTTTATCTTGACGTCGAACTAGATCTGTATATCACGCACCCGTATGGCATTATTTGACATTAAAATCGAACAATACTGATTTCTGCGGTTCCAAAATGACATCATTTGCCCTTGAAGTCGACCAAGACTGAAGTCTAGTACTTCATAATGTCGTAATTTGACCTCCACACTCATCGCGAACACTTTTCGAGCTTCTTTACAGTACGTGACCTTCAATTTTTCCCAGGCCTCCATTATTGCGTCTTTCGGTCTCCATTACGACCGTCAACCCCACCCAGCTTTCGAATATCAATCCCTTATATCTAATTTGACGTGTACCGACATTTAGAGCTGCTATGAGACATTTGGTGTTCCATTTAAACTTTTCCCAACATCAAACAATATAAACAGTGGAACCACAATATTGCTAGAAAACAATCCGAAAAAAATCAGTCGCCCTTGAATTATGCCACTTTTATACAAACCTTCACTGCGCCGCGCCAACCCAGGCGCAGTCCAGTGTTGTAGGCGTCGTGGAAGTGGAGAGCGAGTGGCGACTGTGATCGCGGAACGCAATGGATGCCAACCATCACACTAGAGTGGATAGGAATGTCTCCGTCTACTGCCGGCTGATATCCGTTGTTCACCTTGCTAAACTGGAGCGGTCGACGACACCACCCACCAACCGAGGGAGCATCGACGATCCCCAATCCCTTCAGTAGTCTATTCGTCCGCATTGAGTCTCGTTACCACACGATACCCCAGCAGCCCTACTTTTGCTCCAAGTTACTAACCCCAATAACATCACCGCCACATCTTAGGTAGTCGACACTAAAGCAACATTCCCGAATGGCTCGACGCACTCTCGCGAAGACAGCAAACACACCATACAGGTCGATAGAAGCATATCAAATGAAGTTATTACAATATATGAAAGAAAGAGGACTACATCACAAGACAAGAACGGGCGAGATCTCGCCTGCTCCTACACCTAGTTGAAGTGCTCGAACACCCGCACTCGAATGCCGCAATAGGGTGAGCAGCAGTAGCGAATGCAGACAGGGTTCACTTCGCTTCTCCCCGCCGATGATAAGGAATAGATGCGCTCGACGTAATCCAGTTCAATGTACCCCACGTACCAATCTGCCTCCACACCACAAATGCGATGACATCGAAAGCACCGACGCAGTACCTCCAAACGCGACCCCACGTCCCGGGGTAGCTGCGACTCTAACACCGACAGTCTACAAAGTAGTCAAAATCCGGTCAAATGCCAGTCTTAATCGTTCTCTCAAATGCATGCATGCGACAACCCCCGACAACATACTCCTCACTACCAACTCACAGGCAGTCAGAAATAAGCACTAACTGGTTCACTTTCAAGCATTCGCGTGGGGGCTCACCAATGATTGCACCTCCTTCACATGGTTTGTTGATGCCACGAACCCATCCATATGCAAAGAATCATCCAGACTGCGAAGGTGATGGTCCATTTCTCCTCCAAAACGGACGCACTACAACAGCCAATCTCGGCAACAGATCTCTCGAACCACCTCAAAATCATGAAGGGCACAACCTCCCAGTGAGCTCCTTCAACCAACGGCCCCACAACACACCAGCACTATCTCCCGCAAGGCCGAAAATTAAGCTCATGGTAAATAAAACTAATGACCTAGCAATAGGTGGACAAAACTGGAAATATTCTACCTGATGGCAACCAAAAGGTCGCCATTTCAGCAACAGCCCCTAAAATGTAGCCTTAAAGTAGTAATTGACCCAAAAACTTGTGCCTGAACTACTGTGTGTTGCGACCTCCGCTATTTTACGAGTCAACTCACCAATGCAAATGGTTAAGAACGCTTTAGTTTCAACGTCAAAACAACTTCAGTGCCATCTCCCACTCTACCTTATGACAATAAACTACGTGATATCACAATTACGAGACATTTGCCCCAAATGCCATTCAGCTGTACACATCCTAAACTACGTATCGGTCATTTGGTCTCACGGTTAGGTCGCATCCACATCACGATCCACAGAGCCGGCACTACCATATTCAACCACTTACAGATGTCCATAATTCTGCAGAAGTACTGCTGACGCGAAGTGAAGAAGACTTTTGGGACCCTCATAGCACACCATCGGAGGGAAAGGCGCCATCCAGGGATTGTCAGATAGACTCAGTGTCCCCAGCTTCCGAAATTGGGATACAGCATAGGGTAGGCAGCGCAGTCTATTATTTTTCAGCTGAAGATCCCTAAGTTTCTTCACTCTGTGCAAGTTGGCCGCTGGCAATCCACCTAGGTGATTGTCTGAATGCACCAGGAAAGAAGCTGGTTACGCACTTTAATTATTCGCTAGTGTGAGGATTGATAGGCACCACAGCACCCCAGTTACCCGTTATGAGTAGACTTTCCAGATTCTCCAGATTCCAAAAGTCCTCCGGCAGCCAAGCGATTCGGTTCTCCGACAAGTCCAAATAACGGAGGCTGCTGGCCAGAGCAGAATTCCTCGATACACTCGGCCAAGTCGCCATCACGTTTGACTTCAGGCAGAGGCGAGTTAGGTGCAAGCACTCCACAGCCTTGGGAACTGACGAAATCCGACTCTTCTCCACGCTCAACACAGATAAGTTTGACAGTCGTAATATACGGTTGTCAAATCTGTGAATATTTACATTACTTATATGTAGACTCTCAAGATGGGGTGGAAACGGTCTGCCCAAGGGATAATCGCTCAGGTTCTCAATTACAAGTTTATCAACATCTGGCGTCTGAAAACTTTAAATTAACGTGGTTACATACCCTGGAGAATCCAACATCCAAGCCTGACAAGGATCGTACGTCAATGTTTTGTCGGTTCTTAATCGCACGCAAAAAGCGACACACCTGTTGAGCCAAATCTGGTCTAACCTAGCGCAAAATGATTCAGCACTGCTACTAACCCACCTTACAAAAGACGATATCTTGAGCAGGTTTAGCCAGACGGATGGTGAATTTGCCGTCGCGCACAAACCTATCATACACTTCTACGATGTTTCCCCCCAGCTAAACTCATTAACAATACAAACCGAATACCTTAAAGCTTAGCGCCAATTTACTGGATGCACATGATAAAATCATGTGAGGATTGGGACCACGAATGATAACATCCGTTTTTCTGAATCGCCTGGGTCGCCCACACGACGAGTTAGATGGATGACAGATAGTCTCGCAGCAAAAGACCATAGGCAAAACACAAGCTATTCATGCGCCGAGCCGAGCTAATATTGAACTTAGCAATGCATCCAAACGAAATTGGTGTGTTCACACAACGACAAACATTCTTGCAAGACATAATTTCTCACAATTGATAATTATTTTGCGTCTTTGTTTTGCTTGTTTATTTGCACATTGGCCGTGCAACTATTTTAGTTACCCTGCTGCCAGATAATCCAACAGGATTTCGCTTACAATCGGATTTTATTGTAAAGGAGCATTCTTTCAGGGTAACGAGTAAAAATTATTAGGCTGGTGTGGCCTATGCTTAACCTAGGTTTTTAAGCCCCGTATGAAAATACTAAAATAAAATTTAGCCTTGCTAATATAAGACTGTAGGCATTCATTTTTTTAAACCGACATATTTTAACTTAAAAATACGAAATGTCCTAATCCTCAAAACTATTAGCAAAGTAAGACTTATATTTTTAAGTATACTTTGTAGATTAGGAGGTTTAGGACAATTTAAACCTAGTCTTTGATTGGCACGGCCGCCCTCCGGGGTCAGAGCTATCCTCGTCTTAACTACTGTTTTGCTACTATGAATCCTCCGTGTGCTTATAATAAAGGTGCCCAAAGCACCTAACATGCCCATAGCAGGGGTGGTAAAAGTAAAAATGAGGAAAGGAAAGAATTGCCTATATGCTATGCTTATAGAAAATTATTGTTTTCCACCTAACGATTGGTCTTAATATGCACCTAGCAGCACACATGAATATGACTTTCTTGAAGGCAAAAAAGGCATAATACCAAAGAGTAGTATACGACTTCAGTAAATGGAGGGAGCGGGACTATTGATATGGTTTGAAGGGCAACCCACACGACTTAAACGACGTGGCCACCCAAGTGACCGTAACCGAAATCGGCAGTCAAACGAACAAAGTAGCACAACAAAAATTTAGGGTTTCGGCACGATTGCTTTAGCGGCGCCTAGCTTGCGCTTAAAAGGAATGGCTGTGTGCTCGCTGCGAAAAGAATTGTGTAGATTGGCTTGAAAATGTGAATACGGACTTTCGAGATGCATTCGTGTAGTACTTTGTTTGTTTGTACTACCGGTTTTTAGTGAGGGTCACAGAGGGGTGGCCATATTGCCCTAGCTGCGTAGGCTGGCCTCCGGAAGCTACACCAGCAATAACAGAATGTGAAAAAAGAGAATATCAATCAAATCCCCTCATGCTATAAATATGCAATAACTAGTTCAGGTACGCATTAGAAACACGAGATTTCTACGCCAAAATACACACGCTTTAATTGACTTAGTGCAACTGCAATGATGTTATTCAAGGATTAAGTGAGTAATAGATTCACGTATAAAACCCGTGCCTGCTTATGGTGACAGCCCGTTGTTTACACCAAATAGAGCCAAAGTATCAACAGCAACTCACATTCCCTAACTAGCATGAGTTTCAGCAGCTGGAAATGCGAAAAGCGGAGGATCCACAACACCACCAGCCAGCATAATGGAACGGGTCCAATAACCTCAGTAAAGGAGAAAAAGGAACAAAAATAATTGTGAGTTAGGCAATGTAATGAAACAATTTACTTTGCCGCTATCTGCCAGACGGATGCAGGATATGTTAATCCATTCCTTGCAGTAGAGGCTTCAACCGCACCGGTTTACTCACAATCACAATTTTTAAATTGACCAGCAACGGCGAATTCTATCTCCATACCGAACACTCACCCTGACTAAGAGAAGTCTGCTCCCAGCACAACCAAACTCAACATTTTCTTGCTTGTAATTGATGGACATTGCAGTTATCATTAAGTACAATGGGTTTGTAGAGAGGAGTATCTACTTAGCGTAGATAGCGATTGAAGCTCACACTAATAATCATCCTTTTGCATTCGCTTCCAAAAATGCATAAGCATATGAAGAATCAGACAATGCCAGCTGCCAGAGACAACTCTGCTAGGATTCACCGGGGACACAAGGAAAGAAATGGAAATTATGATATGGAATTCATTGTGATAATGCACTATGAAAGCAGGGTTCGCAATCGGGGTTCGCAAGGGATAATACGACTTCAAGTGTTTTAACAGCCCACGCTTTGTACAACGCAAAAAATGTGCTCTCAAAATTAACAGTTCTGAACGACTAATGTATGCAGCACCACAGAAGAGGAATCACTCACGCACAGAACATGACTTCACGTTGACTGCAACCCAGTCTACTACGCGTAGAGCTTAATAAGACATCCAACTTAGCGGGTACAGTTTTAGGATAACCTACTGTTCTAAGTAGAACGACAAATTTCATACTGTTCTACAGTCCCAAAATAGCCATCGCTTTTTCAAATAGTTGCTACAGTGCTTGTTAAATTACGCTCCACTAGGATTATTGTTAAGGAAGTGCTATTGATTAACATTTATTTTTGGTTGCAAATGATATTGGCCAAAAAAGGCAAAAAAAGGATCTAGGATAGCGGACATGATTCTAGAAAAATGTTTCAAGTCTCAGAAAGTAGCGATTTTTAGTTGGGATAGAAAACCAGTCTATAATACAGCTTGCGACTATAATTCAGATCTGCTTTAAAATTAGATTAGGCACGATCATTAAACTAGATTGAGTATAGCACCACCTCAACACTGCGACAAGTGCAATAAATACTGGAATAGTTTCTAACTCCCTAATCATACTCGTCAAATTATGTAATCAATGTCATTGACTTCCAGCCATTATGACTTGCTATGCGCTGTTAAATTTTAAAAAACCATTTAGAACCAATAGTACGATACGAATCTCTATGCTGTCATGAGAAATAGCTGAGAGGTTGAGAAAGAGACAATATTCACCTCGACTGTTAAGTGTGCAACCTTAGAGCAGTCCCTGTGCTTGAAGCCAAAATGCCAATGATGACTTCACCACTACACATTTGCATCAATGTGTCTGAGACCACGAGGCGCCTAGGATACCCAATACCTTCATGCTACAACAGTTTCATTCTTTAGAAAGATGTCGTCCCTCTCCTGCCACATTCGTCTGGCTGTCATGCCGATGATGCACAACCGTCGAGACTTGTCTGTGATACGGGTGAGTTTACAGTTAATTGCAAAAAAGTGCAACTGAAGGGTCGATACCTGACATAGATTGTAACCACGTCAATCGACACTCTAAAATTCATCCAGAATGCTTAACCATTGTGAAGATAGTGAGTGAAGCAAGTTACGTTTGGGTTTTTACTCCTGATTTTTGTACTGGGTGTAGGGCTTGTTTGCTGATGACTTGCTCGTTACCTCTTTTTCCTTCTAAAGTATTCACTCCACGGATGCTTCGCCAAGCTAATTTGCGACGCACAAATGCAAGGTTGGAATTGCTGTTGGGCAATCCTAGAATCGATACAGGGCAGAGGATTTTCATTGGTTCCTAAAACATTTTATCACGTTCATTAGCTTGAAAATAGTTTTTGCCTTTGCTTTCGTCAATGCTTACAGAGGCCTTGCGTTATCAGCAAAACCTCCAAAAGAACATCTGTAGTCAAAACTCGGAAAATACGAGATGTTTTAAAATCGACTATTGTTGATCAGGTCTTTGTTTATGCCACGCAATATTCGGTGATTAACCTTTAGTCAAGCATAATAGTATGTGGAAATATATTGTATAAGGGCTGCAGATATCACTTGTTTTGGGCGCAGGAATGAACCCTGTGTTGAAGCCATGCTCGCAGATATCTTTCTTAAAGACGAGAATGACATCTAAATATATGATACACAGTGTGTTGAATTAGCCAATCATGCGGATGGCATCAGAAGGTGGGCACTCCATTGCAAAGTTCAAAACCATTGTACGAAAATCATCAAGATTGTTTGGCAAAACAAGAGCTGACTTCTCTTTCTGCTTCTGCTATTTTTACTTGCCAGTGTCTTGATTTTAAATCCAGTCTGAAGAACCAGTTTGGCCCTTGTATTGAGTCTTAAGAATCATTGGCGTAAGGTGGTGGAAGGCAATGGTCCCCGTTATTATGTCAAGCTTCCTGTGATATGTCACAGCCCCAGACTCCCATCATTGCACTTTAGTAAAGCGATTTGATAGGCTCATAGTGACTGAGGTGGATTCATGACCCTGTCTCTGATTGTCTCCAGCCGAACTGCCTACCTCTTCCATTAAGAAAGAGGGCACGCATTTGGCATAAATCCGCATTGTAGAGACTTAGGTCCTCCTCAAAATTTTATCAAGCCATGCTAGTTTGTGGACGCATGTCTCCTCCGCCACACCCTTCATTCCCTTATAACGAGGAGAGAGAGCTTTCGTCATTGGTGGCATTGCAATCTTAGTGCAAATGTACACAAAATCAAAGACTACGTTCTGCCAAGAAGGAAGCTAAATAGAACTATACAGATCAATCGTAGCGCGTACAGTAAGTCGCAGTCTACGCGGTTCATGGAGCAAAGATGCATTGCAAGCGTTGAAAATTGTCGCGCGACTTAACTACTTCCTTCGCTACTTACCAATTTAGCTCTTCTCGCTAACAGATGCGTCGGCACAAAACTGTACCACTTGTTCATGTGCTGACAGAGGGATAGAGACCGCCGTCGACGGCATATACACAGAGCACCCAAGAAAAGAGCACCAAGAAAGTAGTAGTGAAGTCGAGGGGCGATGTGATACGCGTTTGCTTCAACACACCTTCTGAAGTAAAATGCGCTCAGAGAGCAAAGATCTCACAGAGGAAGGTTGCCATCGATCTCTGATATGGAAGAAATGTATTCTATAGGTGAGAATTGCTTTTAGCTTCGCTCTGAGTTCAACGAACCTCAAGGACAAATGTCTCACCTAACTGCAAACATTTTTGCAGCTTACTTTTACACTGCGATGGTGAGAAACCATATTATTCAGCTGCATCAATGAAACGGTACACGTGAATCGGTGTGACCAGCGTTTGTGGGCCAAAGGGTTAGGTCCCTCCTGACACACGCCGTAAGCGTGAGGTTTACTAATACTCCTCAGATTCCAAATGTCAGTTCAAAAATGATGTGTCACGATATTGGGTGATAAGAGTGGACCATACATATTGGACGTTGGGTGTAAAGCAAACGCAGGATCCTCAACCATAGAACATGATCCAATGTCAGATCGATTTTTATAATATCTAAATCAAATACAATTTCTGTAGTCAGTGGTCACTTGTGCGCGCACTTCCATCTCTTTCAAATTGCAATGACGATTTCAAATATCTCCGTATGTTGATGACTCATGACTTTGTTCCATTCATGACGAGGTATTCGGTTAGATTTCGTATATACTAGACAAAATTGAAATTTTGGGCAGATGATAGCTGTTCACCTGATTTTCCGAGGTAATTTATTGACAATATCGTACACCTTTCTTCGCTATTGCTCAATTAGCTAACCTAATGAAACTGTTCCTTGCGATTTTCTATGTCGAGATGAACGACTTGATCGATCTCCATGATCTCACATGTTTGTTAAGGTGCAAAGAATTCATTTCAATTGAAATCCTGTTCTCGTAACTCCTTCATATCAGGATCGATATCTGAAACTCCGTAAGATCTCCATACCCATTTCTAATAGTTTCTGACATCTCACGTGGAGGTTAGGCCAAACTTCAAACAAATGATGCAGTCTTGCCTTATAAAACGGAAAGTCTGACATGCAGAACTGACGCCTCGTTAGTCGCTTCACCTGATCCATGATGCAGCACTGAGCTTACTGCTATCATGAAAGGGACAGAGAAAGATTTTTACGTGCTGTAAACTTCCTAGCTTTGTGAGCCGTTCTGCGGTCATAAATAGTGCTTTTTACAGCATTTTAGCAAATGCAGATAAAGAAAACTATGATGCAGGCGCCAGCTTATAATTTAACTTGATCATTTGCCGTGTTCTTCAATGAGCAGATGCGATACGGTCATTCGAGCATCAAACCGAAATTTAGTGTTCACCACAAGACTCTCCCAAATTTTGACCTTTCATCTGTTACAAAAGATTTGGCTGATACCGTTAATAGTTGAGTCGAGAGGCAAAGACTGTTGCTAGGTTGTTTATTTTCGTCAGCCAGTTCTCCAGGGTGTCAGTGCCTATTCAATGGAAATGATTGTTGACTTCACCTTCGAGATGTAAATGCAAAGCACCAACATTTACAGTGAGTTCTCAATTTTGCACTCTTTCGGTGTGCTCTGCAGAGGGAAATTAGCTTGCATTTAAATACTTGCCTATAGACCTACTCGAGGGTAGGTCAAGTCAGTTAATAATGCTTCATGGTTTCCAAGTATTTATTATGTCCAAAAGTTAGCATGTTCTGTGGTTTACTTCCCCTCTGGAGTCACATTAACCTTTGTATGCAGGAGGCGGAATAAGAAGGAGGATGCAAGAGGACCCTTTAATTGTAATGGAGATCGGTAAGCAATCTGTCTAGCATTCTTGCTATTTACCTATTGGAGTAGGAAAGCATTGCTCTCGTCATTCCATGGAGGATCCAACTGCAACTGAGAGCTGGTTGGCAGTGCTCATCCACTGCTAATAACACGTTGATCACTGCATATTGCTCCAAAATCACCCATTCCTGCAAGTGCATTGAGATTTATTGGGAAGTGCTTCTTTACCACTCAGCAAAGAATTGCATTGTCGAACGGGGTTGTGATGACTTAGATACATTATATATGAACGTTTAAGTGACATGCACCCAATAGCTTCATCTGGTGGTAGAGTTGTGGGACTCTGTGGATAAACAGAAAGTAGCAGGGGTTAAGACGTTTAGAGAGGAATCTCTGATAGTGAATGAGCGGCTGCTTTGACCAAGCTGGGCAGGTAGATAGATAAATGGGTGCATGATTGCGGGTAAAGATAAATAATTGTGAGATAGATCGGCTAAAGAACTGAGTCAGCTGCAAACCTGGAGTTATACTGCCCATTAATGTTGTCTTTATAGAGTTAAGTGCAAAAAGTCATATGGGAAGCTTATGCTTTGTTCAGTTAGTTAGTTAGTTAAAAGTGAATTATTCTAAGTTAATGCTCATATGCCAGCTTCAATCAACAGTGGAATAGAAGTTTCTCAATTTCTACTGATTTCAGGCGGCCGTAGGGAACAAAGTATGCTAGAGCGAAATGCGGTATTTGTGCACGCAAAGAAAATAGATGCGCCTAATGTGACGCAGACTTTAGTTTCTTTGGTTGCTACCACACACGACATGCTACTAAAACAGTTAATGAAACACCGGAACTGCCTTAGCCCGAATAATTTTACCAATGGCTTACGTTATGGGGTGCTCTGGCAAGATTTTATCCAACTCTATTCCCACTTACTTCAGCACGCAAAAACACTAGGAGAATAATTAGCAATGATCCGTAAGCATGGTAATCATAAAATACCAACAGCTATCAATTAGTTAGCATGGCGGAAAAGAAGAGGGATGAGCAAGGAGATTAATGATGAAATTTTGGTGAAGAGATATGATGGCATGGTAATTTTTAGCCAGAATGTGTGATAGGCTTCTTTACACCTGAATTCTGTTCCCGATTCCAAGATTTTGACGTTTTTGAGTGTCCTTTGCAAACATTTACGGGTTGTTGAAATTTGATCCACTGACGGACCTCGATTCATCGTGGAAGGCAACACCCTCGACTTAATAAGGCAAAGGAGGGTTAGCATATGGAAAACAAATAAATTTTACAACAGGAGATGTAAAGCTGAAATTGTCATCTTATCCGGACCTCCTTCAGGATTCTTTGACCCCTCCTCTCCTCTCTTCACTACCAATTCACTGTTGGCAATCCTGGACAAGGCTTCCAACACTTTGGCTAGAGAGGGTAGAATTTCGCCATCTGTTAGGCCAGCGAACTCCTCACTAACTGCGGATAGGGAATTTATATCGTGTGTCAAAGTGGGGATGCGAAAGTGCTCGCTGTGCAGCGAAGAATCATCCAAGTTTAAATGAGGTGATAGTTATGCATAAATTGGCATTCAGCTTTAGACATGATACAATAAAGCCAACGAAGGAGCGAATGATTTGGCTTGAGCTAAAATTAGGCCAATCCATAAGACTTACTATGCATTTAAGAGGGTATTGATAACAAGGAGGAATGAGGAGCAATGTGATGGAAGGCAATGGCCACGGTCAACAGTTCAGAACACTTTGCACCAAGTGCGTGCATAAACTTATCTTCCAAGGAAAGTCGATTTGCGCACCAAGATGGGAAGGAGTCGAGATTATAATTACGCAACATCTGTTGGTACGCTGATTATTCCAAATGTGGGGAACAGTTGGTCAATATCGAAGTCCCTGTGGCCATTTCTGCAAATGCACACCCCATAAAATACACATCAACACCGCGACCACAGAGGGCCTCAACAAGCAGAATTTCAGGAGCGCGACACCATAGAGTTCCAATCTGTGACATTAAAAGATGAGTCAAATAAGATTCTTAGGATGCTATTTAAGAATGAAGGGGTTACATCGCTGGCTAACCCGTGGCGTGGGCAACAGAATGTCTCTGCCAATCCAAAGTCTGTCAACTTAACAATCTGTCTATTAACATTGATTCAAACTTTATGAGGATTAAGATCACGATGGGTAAGAAGTCTTGCGTGGCAGAACTGAAGAGTCTGCAGCAGTTATTACATGAACAGCTATTTGAAATAGGACCCAAAATATGCTCATACTTTGACAGTGTCTGGGGGTAGTGCAGTGTCCTTATAATTAAGATCCATATAACGTCTAAGATCTAGAGTCAAATACTCATAAATTAAGTATAGCTCATCACAACCCAGGAAAACTTGCTCCAAACGAGACAGGCTGGAAATCTTGATGACTTGCGTCACAATGTTTGAGTGCTTCAGTTCTTCAAGAAATGCAATTCCACTGATTGCAGTCGAATGGGATTCCGGATCAGACCAATTAAGCTCGATTCTCTTTATGGTCGCGAGATGTTTCGTCTTTCAATTGAGACATTTGTGAACGGTGCCTTGTAAGCCTAGGTAAGCTGCTTCTGTCAAACCCTCGCCAATTTCACCAATGGGAGCAAAATATGAGGGAAAGAATTTCGGCATCTGCAAAAATATTACCCATCATAATGGATTAATCCACCTTCTTATATTAATTCATACTGATATTCAAGCATTTGTTTTTAACTAAATCTTGCATGCGAACCAAGGAACCACATCAGGTGGAGCGAATTCAGGGCATCATCTAGTGGTCCATGAGGATTGCTATTTTATG
This sequence comes from Taenia hydatigena, assembly GCA_036345935.2. Lineage (NCBI taxonomy): Eukaryota > Metazoa > Platyhelminthes > Cestoda > Cyclophyllidea > Taeniidae > Taenia > Taenia hydatigena. Next base: position 13,430,958 of record JADWOT020000003.1, read on the forward strand.
CACGATCGCTTTTGCATTTGGTCCTTATTGCCAATTTCAGCACGTCCTTTTCCATCGGTTTACATTTGTTATGCAATCATGATCCTAGCCCGTTCCATGGCTTTTGCCTTCTCAACCGTCTTGTTCTCACAAGCTCCGTGCCCAATTTTGGCGCAGATGTTTGTTTCAGTTTTGCCTTAAATGGCATCAATACTCATAGTCGAAATGTTTTACTGCTTCTGTTCAGTATCTACCTGCTAATGATTTGTCCAGATACTCGAAAACGTTCACGTTACCTGTTTTGTGTACGACATTGTGTTTGGTTTTCCTCTGCGCATTGGTTTCAATAGGGTATTGCTTCAAAACAAGTGATAACGCTAAATGTCTGTTGCCAAAAGCAGAAGTAAACGACTGGAACTTAACCAGTACTAGTATCAATTTCATTACCTCATGTCATCTTGAAATTTTTTGTTTCCTTTCCACTACCATGCCAAAATCTTGGGTTTGATGATGCCTTGCGCTCCATAATAACACCTGAGCGACGAGGAATAAAACGGCTTGGCACCAATTCAGCTGCCTCCGTGCGTTTTGACTGTTACTAACTCATCCATCAAACATTGCATTTAGTGTATTCAAAAGTCTAGTTTGCCATCTCGCTTAGGTAAAGGTTCACGTGTAAGGAGAAGACTGTTGTTTGCTTCCTTGTCTGAGCCTGAGTGTCCGAATGTTCCTTGCCACTTGGTTGTTTTATTCAAATACACCGGCCAGCGACTGAATCGTTTTAGGCCTAGAGTGCCTGTTGCCCAACTTTTAGTGCAGTTAATTCCAATGACGAAACAATCAGGGTAGAGCAACAGAGTGTGAGGTGGTCACCTGTCCGTTCAATAAGTGGCTCTGAAGGTAAAACTACCAGATTTTTGAACAGATATGCAATTCTGATTTTGCGCGTAGCCTAAATATTATGTTGCAGCTTTAGAAATCGTTCGCGAGCTAACGATTGTCATACAATTTAATCGATTCACTTGTAGCTTCAACTGGCCTGCCAAATTCACCTCAGTGGAGTTAAGTCATTGTTGGATTGATGTGATTTTAAAATGTTAAAGTTAGCCTTTGGCACTCGAGAGTTATTCTTTATGGTTGGTTACTTCGTAGACAAGCAAAGGCATGTAATGCAAAAGTATGAGGTCTAGAAACCCAAGCTTTGAGCTGCGATAGTCTGGGCAGATGAAGTATTTGGCGATTTTCACAGATATACGAGAAAGTTCATCCAAGTACCAAGTGCATCCGCTAGTCGCGGTGATTGCAAGAGTCGAGGCAGAGCCTGTTGAGAAGGTGATTGTAGGAGTTAAAGAATGCACGGGAGTGTGTGCAGGTCTGCTAGGCGTAGTGGTTGCAGACATCAAAGCAGATTTCCTAGTCCTGCTAAATGAGCCTTTTATTCTCTCGGAACAGAATTTTTCTTTATGGTTGTTTTTACTTGCTGTCCATTAAACAGCATTTAAATGTGCATTTTGAAGTAATTTGAACTGCCTTACTGCCTGCACCTCCTTAAATGCCAGCGGCCAATTTCAAGCCGATTAATCAAAGGAAGCATTTTAGAGGATTTGATGGCCGCGCCACAGAGACCCCTTTCTAGAATTGTTCCCGAAAGTCCTTATCAATGTCGATTCGTTTTGCAGCCACAAATGTACTGCGCAAACTGATGCATACAAAGTTCATCCGCTGTTTCGGGTGTGTGTGCAAAAAGAGGGGCAAAAGTATTTTGTCTAGGCTTCTTTTAAATGAAGGCATTAATGCGAGTCGAAAAAAAAGGTGGATAGGTACTTGTTCTTCACAAGCGAGAGTCCATAAGATGGTGTGGCCAGTAATGTGCATTTAGGGTTTAAACTGGCGGTTCCCTTTACATTTACACCGCGAGAGGGTCAGCCGCATCAATTTCTACATTCACGGAAACGCTAAGATCGAAATGCTGCAGACTAAGTGCATTCGATAAACATTGGAAGGAGGGGGTAAATTCTCATGTGCTTTCATGTGGATTGGGATGGATGTTGAAATGCAAGGCATCGTGATGAATGAAATAAAAGCAGCTACTGTTTGAATATAAGTAGACTAAGAGTAGTGAAATGAGCGACACTTGATCCATTCCTTTAAATTCCATTGAGTCTGTCGGCTCGCTGAAACTACGTAAATTGTGACTGCAAACATTTTTCGCTGATCTGTTGCTCATAAATAATATATCTTGGCTTAGCCACAGAGTGCCATTTGACGCCCTTGGAATAGTGCATTAGTATGAGGATGATGAAACTTGCGACCTGTGCGTTTAGGACTAAAATTAGTCACTCAAGCATCTGGTAAAAAACCAAGATTTTTTGAGCCATTGCTAAGTTTTTAAAGTTCATGCAATTTCGATCCATTTAAGTCTAACACACAGGCAAAATGGCTTAATGTTTAGAAAGTGTCAAAGGTTATTCGCTAGCAACTAATTACGATAGTGCAAATATGAGAAAGTTGCTTTTCTATTCAGGATACTATATTGCTACTAGAAAACATGAAGGGTTGACCTAGGCTAATTTCCCTAAGTAAAACTTCGTAAAATTACCAGCGTAGACATGGACATGACGTCAAAGCAACATTATCGTATCTGCTACACACTAAGTTAGGACTAACACGGTAATAACTAAAGCGACTTCTTTTGGGTCACCAAAGATATTTTGCTTTAAATTCGACTGGCCACCCGAAACAAACTAGTAATGAAACCAAATGCACTTGCACGACAAATTATTTTCAATTCATACATAACTACCTGAATTAGAAAATGTAATGTCATTAATGTTGTGCAAGTTTTTTGCTTTTTTGTTCAAACCACTTGATAATTGTCGATTATTTGGAAGTAAAAATGTGTCCAGATGAAGTCCAATCACAATATATGGATTTGAGACAGCCTTATTTGGTGC